>JAAAKG020144738.1:0-11052 GCA_010014905.2 Druon quercuslanigerum
CATATATAAACAATATAAACAAACATTAACTTTTTCGCACAGTTGTATTTTTTATAAATTATTAAACTCAACTGTTTAACATCAAAATATGAGTTTTAAATAAGAAGTAAATTTTCTACACAGTTGAATATAAATAAATTAAATTTGTGGAAAAACGACACAAGTTGCAGTAAAATGTTTATTAATATTTAATATTTAATAACTTTTGTTCCATAACTAATGCATATCATGAATGGTAATAATATAAATTTATTGAAATTATATACATTTTTCAGGTTAACTAAGAATAAAATTTAATGCAAAATAAAAAAAATTAAAGTTATCATTAAAAAGGAGATTTGTACTTTATGTTGCAATATCTGAATAGACAGCCCCAGGCCGAGGTATATAAAAAAATATAATATATCTCAAACAGCACACTGGTGCAAATTCGCACCAAATGATTTTAACTTTGTTGACATTTATGCAGAAACAGCTGCAGCAGCTTATCCCTGCTATATTGAATATATATTTTAAATATGCGTAAAAAATGAGCATGTAAATATTTAAGGATTTTACTTATTGGTGGTCTTTTAAGGAATTATTTGATACCTGATTGGTGAATTTAAAATTAAGCTTTAACCTTATGTTGTACTTTATGTTGCAATATCTGTATGGACAGCCCGAGACCGAGGTACATAAAAAATATAAAATCCCTCAACCGGCACACTGGTGCGAATTCGCACCGAATAATTTTAATTTTGTTGGCATTTATGCTGACACAGCTGCAGCGGCTTATTTCTACTAAATTAAATATATATTTTAAATATGCGTAAAAAGTGAGCCTGTAAATATTTAAGGAGTTTACTTATTGATGGTTATTTAAGGAATTATTTCATAAGTGATTTGTGAATTTAAAATTAAGCTTTAACATTCGCACTCGAACAAAAAACAGAAGGGTATCCATGGGATGATACATTCAGTCAAGTTGAGGTTATGCTCAATATTTTCAATTCAAAATAAAAACGAGGGTAAGTAATCGGAGAAAAAATGATCTGTAATCTGAATTTAATATTCTATCTAGTTAAAGTTACTTAAACTCAAATTTTATTTTAACTCTATAAACATTTTGTGAAATGTGTCAATAAACGTGAAACTAAAGATCATTTTCCCCTTCTTTAGACAAAAAATGTCTTTATCCAATTTTATTACGAATCTTTAAAAATGCCGTAGATTAATAAACGAAGCCTTCCCTTCCCCGCAAGCTGTTACGTAATTTAAGTACAGTGCCTAACCGGGAAAATTGTTACCGCTTGTGAGAAACGAACAGTGCCGTGTCAAGAATGTGTCGTGCCTTAAATGCTGTAATCTCGCTTTTTTCACTTAGAATTATTAATATTGGGCTAGTAAAATATTTATTATCATTGGTTAACAATTTGAAATTATTTAAACAAATGGGAGTTTTATTTAAATAATTTTTTTCTCGAAAATTCGTTTTTTCCTCCTGAAAATTATTGCTGAACTAATTTCTGAAATTGCAAGGTACTAAAGTATTGAGTGACAAGGTGAATGAGCTTACCTCAGCTCCAAGGCCAAATCTGTAACCATCGGCAAATCGAGTGCTGGCATTGTGAAAGACGCAAGCACTGTCGATTTCTCTTTGAAACTTATCTGCCCTTTTCGTGTCTTCCGTAACGATTGTGTCCGTGTGTCCACTTCCGTATTTGAGAATGTGGCTTATCGCATCATCAAGGTCTGACACGAGTTCAATAGTGCACTCCAAAGATCCGTATTCGATCTTCATACTCCGGGCTGATGGTGGGCCAAAGGTCATATGTTGCTCTAGTTTGGGACCAGAGTTGATCGTGACCTGCGTCAAATGAAAGAAGATCAGATAAATATTTCGGAAATTCACGCTCTTTTCCCTATTTCCCTTTTACCCCTTTTTAAAAATTCTTCTTTTTTTTCCTGTTTAAAAAATGCCCCTTTTCCCCTTTTTTTGTAGGTTTTCACGTAAATAGGAACTGAAATCATGGAAGATATTAGGAAAATTTAACCATTTTTTGTTGAAAAGTCTAATATTTTATTTTTACTAAAGAACTCATCTCTTTTTCATTCAAATATTTGGTGGAAAGTTAAATTTTTTTGTTTATAGTAAAAATGTATTTTGAAAAATGTCTTCTTTTTATTAATTTTTTTTTTGAGATTTTATCTTACTTGGTTCAAAGATTAATTTCTGGGTTGAAATTCGGACCACTCTACTAAAACTTTATTTTATTGGTTAAAAATGATTAAATATTGTTGAAAATCGCTATAGATAAATTTTTGAAATAAAAACACAAATTTACAAAAAATAGTTGAATTTTTATCCACAAAAGATTTTTATGTGACTGTTCAATATTAAAATATGAGTTTTAAATAAGAAGTAAATTATCTACAAAGATACTTGAATTTTTAATAAAAAAGTTGTATTTATATCTAAGAAAGCTGCAGTTTCTACTAAAAAGAATGCATTTTTTAAAATATAATTTAAGAAAAAAATGTTGAATTCTAATAAAAAAGAGATGAAGTTCACTTTTAGAAAACAAACTATGAATTTTTGACAGAGCCTAATTTTCTACGAAATAGTTGAATTTTCAAATAAAAAGCAGTTGAATATTTTTTTCTGACCATTAATAATTATACCAGAATCTGAAACTTGCAAATTCACTTGTTTTTCATTAAAATTTATCTTTTTTTTGTTGAAAATTTGGATTAAAAACACATCTTTTTTGGTTGAAAATTCATCTTTCTTGGTTTGACATTAACATTTTTGTTAAAACCAACAGTTTTTGCTAAATTTTACCTTTTTTGTTCAAAAATTTGTATTAAAAACTCATATTCTTTTCTTAAAATTTTTTTTTTCTTATTTTGAATTTTTTTGAAAATTTGTCTTTCTGTCTTGACAATTGAACTGCCTTTGGCAAAAGTTTACCTTCTTGTTTTTTAATTTAAATTAAGAATTCATTTTTTTTGTTTGAAAAATTCATCTTTCTTGGTTTACCATTAACATTTTTGTTAAAATTTTTACCGTTTTTTTTAACAATTTGTCTTTTTGAATTGACAATTCAACTGTTATTTGTTAAAGTTTACCCTTTTTGTTTGAAAATTTGTATTGAAAACTCATATGCTTTTGTTGGAAATTTATTTTTCCTAATTTAAATTTTTTTTTGAAAATTTAACTATATGCTAAAAAATTTGTCTTTCTGGCTTGATAATTTAACTGCCTTTGGTAAAAGTTTACCTTCTTTTCTTTAATTTGAATTGAGAACTCATATTTTTTTGGGTAAAAAATTCATCTTTCTTGGTTTAAAATTAACATTTCTGTTAAAATTTCAAAAAAATTTTCAAAAAATTGATCTTTTTGAGTTGAAAAATTAATTTAGATCGAAAACTCATATTTTCTCGTAGAAAATGTATCTTTCTTGTTTCAAATGAACTTTCTTGTTAAAAATTGAATGAAAAAATTTGATCTTTTTAGTTTAAAAATTCCACAGTTTTTGGTAAAGTTTACCTTCTTTCGTTTGAAAATTTGTACTGAAATCTCATATTATTTTGTTGAAAATTTATTTTTCTTAATTTAATTTTTTTTTGAAAATTCAACTGTCTGCTAAAAAGTTTGTCTTTCTGGCTTGACAATTCAACTGCTTTTGGTGAAAGTTTACCTTCTTTTTTTTTAATTTGAATTTAGAACTCATCTTTTTTGGTTTATCATTAATATTTTTGTTAAAAGTTTAAAATTTTTTTAAAAAAATTGGTCTTTTTGAGTTGACAATTCAACTGTCATTTTTTAAAGTTTACCCCTTTTGCTTCAAAATTTAGATCGAAAACTCATATTTTCTCTTTGAAAATCTATCTTTAATGTTTTAAATGAAATTTTGTGTTAAAAATTCAACTGTATTCGAAAAAATGGTATTTTTGGTTAAAAAATTCAACTGTTTTTGGTAAACTTTACATTTTTGTTTAAAAACTTGTGTTGTAAACTCATATTCTTTTGTTGAAAAATTATTTTTCTTAATTTGAATTTTGTTTAAAAATTCAACTGTATGCTGAAAAAATTGTCTTTTTGGCTTGAAAATTCCATTGCCTTTGTTATAAGTTTACCTTATTTTTTACTTAAATTTGGATTGAGAACTCATTTATTTTGGTTAGAAATTTATTTTTCTTGAATTATAATGAACTTTTTTGTTGAACGTTAGACTGCCTCTTAAAAAGTTTGTCTTTTGCAGTTGAAAATTCACTCGTTTTTTTTATTAAAGTTTACCTTTTTTTAAAAATTTGGATTAAAAACTCATATTTTTTGGTTAAAAAATTCATTTTTCTTGGTTTAACATTAACATTTTTGTTAAAATTTCAACAGATTTTTTTTTAAATTGGTCTTTTTGAGTTGACGATTCAACTGTTGTTTGTTAAAGTTTACCTCTTATTTTTGAAAACTTGCATCGACAACTCATATTTTCTTGTTGAAAATTTACCATTCTTGGTTAAAATGAACTTTTTTGTTAAAAATCAACTGCCTTCTAAAAATAAAATTTTTTGTCTTTTTGGTTAAAAAATTCAACATTTTTTGGTAAACTTTACCCTTTTTGTTTAAAACTTTGTATTGATTTCATATTTTTTGGTTGAAAATTTTTTTTCTTAGTTTCAAAGTTTTTTTTTTTTTTGAAAATTCAACTGTATGCTAAAAAATTGGTCTTTCTAGCTTAACAATTCAACTGCCTTTGGTGGAAGTTTACCTTTTTTTTTATTTAAATTTGGAATGACACCTCATCTATTCTGGTTAAAAATTTATTTTTCTTGGTTTATGATAAACTTTTTTGTTGAATGTTAAACTGTCTTCTAAGAACTTTGTCTTTTTCAGTTGAAAATTTACTTGTTTTGTATTAAAGTTTACCTTTTTTTTAAAATTTGGATTAAAAACTGATAATTTTTTGTTAAAAAATTCATCTTTCATGGTTTAACAGTAACATTTTTGTTCAAATTTCAACAGTTTTTTTCAAAAATGGATTTTTTTCTGTTGAATATTCAATTGTTATTTGTTAAAGTTTACATCTTTTGTTTGAAAGTTTACATCGAAAACTCGTATTTTCTCGTAGAAAATTGATCTTCATTGGTTTAAATGAACTTTCTTGTCAAAAATTAAATGAAAAAAAATTTGATCTTTTTGGTTTAAAAATTCAACAGTTTTTGGTAAACCTTACCTTTTTTGTTTAAAAATTTGTATTGGAAACTCATATTCTTTTTTTGAAAATTTATTTTTCTTAATTAAATTTTTTTTTGAAAATTCAAATGTATGCTAAAAAATTTGTTTTTTTGGCATAACAATTCAGCTGTCTTTGATGAAAGTTTACATTCTTTTTTATTTATATTTGGATTGACAACTCATCTATTGTGGTTAAAAATTCATCTTTCTTGGATTAACATAAAGTTTTTGTTAAAATGTCAACAGTTTTTTTTAAATTGGTCTTTTTGAATTGACAATTTAACTGGTATTTGTTGAAGTTTACCTCTTTTGTTTAAAAATTTATATCGAAAACTCGTATTTTCTTGTTAAAATCTATCTTTCATGTTTTTAATGCATTTTTTCGTTAAAAATTCGACTGTCTTCTAAAAAATGGTCTTTCTGGTTAAAAAATTCAACAGTTTGTGGTAAACTTTACAATTACAACAATTCAACAATTCAATTCAACAATTTAACTGCCTTTGATGAAAGTTTACATTCTTTTTTATTTAAATTTGAAATAACAACTCATCTATTTTGGTTAAAAATTTATTTTTCTTGGTTTATAATGAACTTTTTTGTTGAACGTTAAACTGCCTTCTAAAAAATTTGTCTTTTCCAGTTGAAAATTCACTCGCTTTTTTATTAATGTTTACTTTTTTTTGAAAATTTGAATAAAAATAAAAACTCATCTTTTTTTTGGTTTAAAAATTCACCTTTCTTGGTTTAGCTTTAAACTTTTTGTTAAAATTTCAACAGTTTTTTTCAAAAAATTGATTTTTTTGAGTTGAAAATTCAACTGTTATTTGTTAAAGTTTACCTCTTTTGTTTGGAAATTTGCATCGAAAACTCATACTTTCTCGTTGAAAATCTATCTTTCTTGGCTTTCTTGGTTTACATGAACTTCTTTCTGAAAAATTCAACTGCCTTCAAAAAAATGATCTTTTAGTTTAAAAATTCAACAGTTTTTGGTAAAGTTTACATTTTTGGTTTGAAAATTTATTTTGAAAACTCTTCATCTTTTTTTAAAAATTAATTTTTCTTAATTTGAATTTTTTTAAATTCAACTTTCTTCTAAAAAATGTTCTTTATGGCTTGACAATTCCATTGCCTATGGTGAAAGTTTACATTATTTTTTTTTTAATTTAGATTGGAAACTCATCTATTTTGGTTAAAAATTTATGTTTCTTGATTTATAATTAACTTTTTTGTTAAACGTTAAACTGTCTTCTAAAAACGTTGTCTTTTTCAGTTAAACATTTACTTGTTTTTTATTAATGTTTACCTTTTTTTGAAAATTTGGATTAAAAACTCATTTTTTTGGTTAGAAAATTCACCTTTCTTGGTTTAACATTAACATTTTTGTTAAAATTTCAACAGTTTTTTCGAAAAATTTATTTTTTGGTATTGAGAGTTCAACTGTTATTTGTTAAAGTTTACCTCTTTTGTTTGAAAATTTTAATCGAAAAATTATATTTTCTCTTTGAAAATTTGTCTATCTTGGTTTAAATGAACTTTTTTGTTAAAAATTCAACTGTCTTCGAAAAAAATCTTTTTGGTTTAAAAATGTAACAGTTTTCAGTAAAGTTTACCTATTTTGTTTGAAAATTTGTATTGAAAACACATCGTTTTTTGTTGAAAATTTTTGTTCCTGAGTTTAAAATTTTTTATTTGAAAATTCAACTGTTTGCTAAAAAAATGGTCTTTTTGGCTTGAAAATTTCATTGCCTTTGTTGAAGTTTACCTTCTTTTTTATTTAAATTTAAATTGACAACTCATCTTTTTTGGTTAAAAAATTTATTTTTCTTGATTTAACATTAAAATTTTTGTTAAAAATTCAACAGTTTTTTAAAAATTGATTTTTTTTGTTTACAATTCAACTGTTATTTGTTAAAGTTTACCTCCTTTGTTTAAAAATTTACATTGAAAACTCATACTTTTTCGTTAAAAATGTATCTTTCTTGGTTTAAATTAACATTTTTGTTCAAAAGTCAACTGCCTTCAAAACAATGATCTTTTTGGTTCAAAGACTCAACAGTTTTTGGTAATGTTTACCTTTTTTGTTTAAAAATTTGTATTAAAAACTCATATTTTTATGTTAAAAATGTATCTTTCTTGGTTTAAATTAACATTTTTGTTAAAAAATCACTGCCTTCAAAACAATGATCTTTTTGGTTCAAAGATTCAACAGGTTTTGGTAAAGTTTACCTTTTTTGTTTAAAAATTTGTATTAAAAACTCATATTTTTTTGTTAAAAATGTTTTTTTATTAGTGTCAAATTTTTTTGTTGAAAATGCAATTGTTTGCTAAAAAAATGGTCTTTTTCACTTGAAAATTCCATTGCCTTTGTTGAAAGTTTACCTTCTTCTTTATTTTATTTTAGATTGACAACTCATCTATTTTGGTTGAAAATTTTTTTTTTTGGTTTAAAAATTCACCTTTATTGGTTTAACATTAACATTTTTGTTAAAACTTCAACAGTCTTTTCAAAAAATTGATTTTTTTGTGTTGATAATTCAACTGTTATTTGTTAAAGTTTACCTATTTTGTTTGAAAATTTAGATCAAAAACTTATATTTTCTCGAAGAAAATTTATCTTTCTTGGTTTAAATGAACTTTTTTGTTAAAAATTCAACTGTCTTCTAAAAAATGGCCTTTTTGGTTAGAAAATGCCACAGTTTTTGGTAAAGTTTACCTTTTTTCGTTTAAAAATTTATATTTAAACTCATATTATTTTGTTGAAAATTTATTTTTCTTACTTAAATTTTTTTTTTTTCAACTGTATGCTAAAATAATTTTCTTTCTGGCTTAACAATTCAACTGCCTTTGTTGAAAGTTTACCTTCTTTTTTATTTAAATTTGGATTAAAAACTCATCTATTTTGGTTAAAAATGTATTTTTCCTGGTTTATATTTTTTTTTTTTGATCTTTTTGAGTTGACAATTCAACTGTTATTTGTTAAAGTTTACCTCCTTTGTTTGAAAATTTACATTAAAAACTCATATTTTGTCGTTAAAAATTTATCTTGATTGGTTTACATGAACTTTTTTGTTAAAAATTCAACTGTCTTGTGAAAAATGGTCTTTTTGGTTTAAAAATTCAACAGTTTTTGGCAAAATTTACCTTTTTTGTGAGAAAATTTTTGTTGAAAACTCACATTATTTTGTTGGAAATTTATTTTTCTAAATTTGAAATTTTTTTGAAATTTCAACTGAATGCTAAAAAAATGGTATTTTTGGTTCGAAAATATCCTTGCTTTTAGTGAAAGTTTCCCTTCTTTTTAAAATTTTTTTTTTAAGAACTGTTATATTTTGGTTAAAAATTAATATTTCTTGGTTTGAAATTAATTTTTTTTACTTCAACTGCCTCCTGAAAAAATTTTATTTTATCTTAAAAAATCAACTGTTTTTGCGTAAAGTTTACTTTATTTGTTTTAAAAATTGGACCATTTTTTGTTTTATTTAACATTCGTCTTTTAGGGTCCAAAATTTTTTTCTTTAAACTAAAAAATTTATCTTCTAGTACAATATCATCTTTTGTGTTTGAAAATTAATTCTTTTTAAATAAAATGTCTGCTTTACATTTTCGGTTTAAAATTCATCTCTTTTGTTTAAAAATTCAAAGATCTGTTTAAAAATGTCATTTTTTCATTTTTTAATTATAAAATTCGTACTTTTAGATTAAAAACTTTTTTTTGAGTTAAAAATTTCATTTTTTGTTGAAAATTCAAATATCTTCTAAAAAAATTTTCTTTTTAGCTTAAAAATTAAACTATTTTTAATAATATATTTTACCTTGTTTTTCTGAAAAATTCACAATTTGGTTAAAAATTCTTTTTTGTAGATGGAAAATTCAACTATTTGTTTAAAAAATCGTCTACTTTGGTCAACAATTTAATTATTTTATTTAACACTTGGCTTTCTGGATTAAAAATTCATGTATTAATGTGACAAGTCATCTCTTTTGGTTCAAATGTTTACTATTTAGTGAAAATTTTAATTATTTGGTTAAAAAATTTATTTTTTTATTAAAAAGTGATCTTCTTGGTATAAAATATAACTCTTGTTGAAAATTCGTTTTTTAAATATAAAATTCCTTCAATTATAAAGTTAATTATTTAATTTTCTATTATTTATTTTAATTGATTTATTCATTAAAGCTTAATTATAAAATACGTAAAATGTAATATTTTTAGAAAATTCATCTTTTTTGGTTGAAATTGAATTTTGGTATTAAAAATTTACCTGTTTTTTTATGAAATTTGTTGATTTTGCTTTAGAGTTTAACTATTTGGCTATAAATGCAACCGTTTGGTTAAAAATAAAATAATTTTTTTCTAATTTTTGTAGAAATTTCATCCTTTTGGATGAGCGTTATTTATTTTTAATTAAAAAGTATATTTTTATATTCTTGGGTAAAAATTCATCTTTTGGTACAGAAATTAATCCTTTTAAACTGAAAATTGTAAATTTAAATAACAATATCTACTATTAAATTTATGGCTTATAATTAATCTGTTTTATTGAAAAATTCCACTATCTGTTTGAAAATTCATCTATTTTGTTGAAAACTCAACTAATTTGCTTAAAAAATACATCTTTTTGGATCAGAAATTTAATTTTTTTGAAATTAGTCTTTTTGGATAAAAGTTTAACCTTTTAAATTGACAATTTATTTTTCGGTAAAAAAGCTATCTTTTTGGTTGGAAATTAATCTTTCTTAATTAAAATAAAAATGTTGTTAAAAAGTCAACTGCTTTACAAAATAATCGCGTTTTTTGTTTAAAAACTTAACTGCTTGATTAAGTTTTTTTATTTTTTTGGTTTAACATTAACTTTTTTGTTTCAAATTCATCTTTTTCGGGCGTAAGAGTCAAAAATTTTCTAAAAAGTTTTACTTTTTAAAGATAAATTTTCTATAAAATTGTTCAATTTAAAAGACTAAAAAATTGAAAGCCAAAAAGATGATTTTTCCACAAAAAAGATTAATGTTTATTTTAGAAGCATAAATTTAAAAAAAACAGTTGAATTTTAAATTAAAAGGAACGAATTTTTTAAAAATTCTTGAATTTTTTACAATATAATGAACTTTTTAAAAATTGGAAATATTTGTGAATTCTTTTTTTTAATGATTTTTTTTTTGATAATTTATCTTTCTAGGTTTAAAATTCAGATACTTTCTAAAAATATGTCTTTATAGCTTGAAAACTCAACTTTTTCGTCTGAAATTCGGCTTTTTGGGTTAAATTTTTTTGTCCTGGAAAGTTTATCTCCTTTGGTAACAACAATTATTTTATTGAAAACAATTTTTTTTCTAACTTCGTGAAAAATCACGCTTTTTCCCCTGCTTTGAAAACATTTTTGGCTGTGAAGTTTGAAAACTTTATTTAGATGGAATCGAGGACAGGGACAAACTTTATTTCCAAAGTCATTTATCTCAATTTGCTTTTCGTTTTGAATTCGGTGTAATCAATCTTTTACTTTTTATCTCAAATAGAAATCAGAAAAAGGATCCCAGCTCGTCCCAATTTATTTCCATAATTCCCATGTCCCTTTTTCCACCTTAAATTTGAAAAATCAATAATTTCGAACTTTTTGAAATTTCGCAAGATAAATCAGTTTAAATTTCTGATATTTTAAGTCAATCGGAGAGCTGAATTTTTTACCAAAAAGAATCATTTTTAACCTGTTCGGTTTTGATGTTCTTCAATATTTAGCTGTATTATTATTATATTTAAAATTATGTTTGAACCTTCGATGTTATCTTATAATGTCCATTTCTTCGGTTATAAAATGTACAGTTGTAAATTTTGT
>JAAAKG020144739.1:0-11051 GCA_010014905.2 Druon quercuslanigerum
CAAAAAGCGACCAGGGGCCCTCCCGCTCCTCGAAAAATATTTTATATCCCGTTCTACGATGCGGCGGTTCAATTGCAAGTGGATATCCAAAATTTTCAGGCAGAAGTTCAAATATTAGGAGATCCGTGATAACTGTAACAATTGCATAGTGGTTAAATTTTCTGAAGAGAAATTTGGCGAAAAATGTGAGTTCAGGAAAACAGTTGCGAATTACTTTACTACGAACAAATAGAAACCTGTTCATAATTATTCATGTCGTCGGCAAAGTCATATACGTCGTATTTAAGATACGAATGAATGCTGGGAACGTACGAGCCCTGGAGTAGCAATAACTCGGAGATTAAAACGGAATTTAAAAAAAGTGTGCTGAATACATTCTGTGTCAAGCAGCGAACCCCCGTTTTCAGTGACGTGCTAACCCCCGCAAACGAGAAAGTAAAAGTTCGCGTCGTAGTCGTAATTGTGTTCCGAAAATTGATTCTTTCGTCGTGAACGAAATGTCACAAGAATTGAATCCAGCCAGGAAATTGGATTAGCGTTCGTTGGATTCTTTATGTTTTTTCGCACTTAAACAAATATCAATCCTCGACATTGAAAATTGATGGAAAAAATTCCATCACTTGAATATTAATTCTCTGTTATCTTGATTATCTCTAAATGCATAATACTTCTTTTTAAACATGAGTATTGAATCCTGATATAACATGTTTATTAACGAGCGTGAAATGGCCGTTAAGGACTCATCGAGGGCGTGAAGATTGCTAAGCAGGAAGTGTTTTCCAGAATATTCGACGTGAGAGGAAAGCTAAAGCAAAGGCCAGATCGTGGGTGAAACTCTCGAAATTTATTGGTCCACATATAGAGGGTTGTTGGCTCGAGCTGTGCAGCTAATGCGGGCAAACACAGTTCCACCCTCTGGAAACCCCTTCTTCGTGTGCAAGTTCGATCAACATCCGAGTTAGTTGCACCGACACCAACATTCCTAAAAACGCTCGAGCTCCTTTAGTAAATAGAGGCCCCGCATTACGCTGCAAGGTAGACTACAAAAGCGCATTCATGGCAACCAGCCCCCATCGCCGAGATTTCAAAAGACTAGCCTTTATTCTGCACTTTTGATGCATTTTGAATCCCTTCTGGAACTAAATGGATCATGCAAACAGCCTTCAAAACACTCATGACTACGCTTTACAATATTACTGACGAGAAAGATCTGCTTCGAGAAAGCAATACTTCTTCTTTCTTCAACACCTCTTGGCTTCTCAATCATCTTTAGCTTAGTATCGCTCAACTTCCGAATGAGTTTTCCAATACTCGTCACTCGACGAAATCAGAAAATATGACCCAAGATCCCTGTATTAATACAGATCCGAGAATCTTTGTAATTCATCATTGGATGGAAAATGTTAACAAGTATAATTGGAATGATGTACAATTTCTTCCGAATTCCTGATTGCATTTCGAATCTATAGCTTTCTTAAATAAACGTATTCGGGGTATCGAATCTTTAATTATGGCTGCTGACGTTGGAGAAGATCAATAGCTTCATTGCCTTATGACACGGTTCACCAGTTCTGACTGATACACTCGAGAACGTGAAGAGGTTTCTAGAGAGTACAGAAGTAATATGCGATGGCTGCTCAATCATTCTCAGCTTAGAGAGCCTGTCCCAATCCTGAAGGGAGTTTTCCAATACTCAGTATCCCTGCTACATGCCGCGGGAAGTCGACTCAACTCGCGGTCTACGTATTTGTAACTAGGAGCCTCGGAATCCTTGTAATCCATCATTGCTCCTGCTGATATTCACAGCTGTTATTTGAACAGAAACCCAAGACGTCGCCTCTCTAATAAAATGACACTGTATTCATTATTACTAATGCCAGCTCTGTCTAGGTTATACATTTCTAAGTATTATATTTTCAATTGCTAAGTAAATTTAATGAATATCAAACATATCGACTTCAAACTCCTTTGAATAAAACGTACCTAACTTCTGACTACTTACTTAACCTTCAGTTTTTGGTTGAAATGTATTCCCTGAAAAACTAGATGCGCACTCTCAGGGAGGTTTGTGCTTGAAGGTCAAGCTCTGTGAGTGACATCTCGTTGTTCATTATTCCTAGGTAACTCCACTAAAGCTGGGGGGGAGTCCGTGGATAAGACCTCGCCCGTTCCTGGCTGGAATCATCAAAACCTTCCAGCATTTATTCAAAGCATAAACCAAAGCAGAGATTAGATTCCTGTTAGATTTGATTGCTAATCGAGTACTAACTGCTATTTCTCGTATCCAGGAGTTCGCTTTCTTATGATTCTGCAATCGTGCTGTAACGTCCAGCCAAATGCAGATGTACTATATGTGCGACACACTAATAGTAATCTCCGAGATCCCTAGTGAACTTTCCCAGAAGCTTCAACTCTATTTATTGATAATCGATTAAAGCCAAATAATAATTAATATCTCGAAGGGGATGAGCCTAATGAAGGCAAGTTTAGTCTATGCTTGCTTATGCTTGATTTATATGACGTCGCTTTATATGACTTTACTCATAATAAAAACCTCTCAGAAGAATTTTCAAAGGGAGACTGATACTAACTAAGACAATGGTATTGGAAAAGCAATTATTGGAGCAATGATTATCGGAAGAAAAAATTTACTGATAGGAATGGGAGAAGAATGAGAGAGCAAGAAGATGGACAAAATGGCAGATGGATAAGGGTTGAGCAGTGAAGGGGAATGGATTGCTTCCGTGCCGACGGCATGCTGTAACTGATAGCTCTGTCTTCATTTCTTTCTAACACGACAGCGTTGCTTCCTCTTTCCTTATTGTCTCCTTTGACTCTTTTCCATTCCCTTATTTCTTTTTCTCTTACTCTACCTTTTTCTGATTTAAAACTCTTCGTCTCACTTGGATTGTCTCTTTGAGGTATACAAAATTAAAGAATCAACCACTACTCGATCAGTTTCTTATCAAGCACTCCATACAATCTTCACATCATTAAAATTTCTTTTATGATAAAAAGTCTTCAAATGGAAAAGTTTTCTTTATTTTAATGTTAAAAGGATTCTTAAGTAGAGTAAATTGTTCACTTGAACTACATGTCGAAAATTGCAAAACAGTTTTTCATAGCAGAAAAGAAACTTTATAATTGCGCTTCTGTTGGAAGTTCACGTGCAACTTGTTGAATTTTTCTCCGATAAATTGTTAACTCTCGCGCAAAAAAAGTGTAAAATATATCCATAAAGTGACCGCATTCAAAAGATTTGCAACCTTTAGTTTTGAATTGGATTGTATACTCCATTGATTACTTGTGCATTTTTGACCTCGAATATCGACTAATTTTTACCACGCAGGAAAGGAATCATAAAAAGTGAGTGAAGAGACGACTCGTTAACGGCCTTTTGCTAACGAGCGGCAGGTACATTTTGAACCATACATGCATATTCACTTACACATTTTTATTACGTTTTCGTGTTCACAGTGAATTTTATATGCAAATGGTAGAAAACGGATTTTCCCCGACATACATCTATTATTTTTTGGAACTAACCAAATGTACCATTTAATACTGACAATTATAGAACATAAAAAAGGATGAAGTATAGTAAATATAATATTCTTTTTGTAAATTATCTTTCAGTTTCCACAATGTACAATCTAAATTTTGTTCCGAAGGATATAATTTTTACTTCTCGCACACTACCTTCCTTTATCAGTATACGACTTATAGTCACAGCTTTTCCTTCTGTTCACTGAGATAGAGAAGATTGATAACACAGCATAGAGTAACCAATACTAGTTTGCTTACATATAATTTCATTAAGTAACTCGGTTTACAGTGAAAGTGACCATTACTAATACTTAATAAACAGTTCACGCCGGCAAAGGAAAATGAGAAGAAAAATCGTCTTTATTACTTTTGGGAAAATTAATTATCTACCTTCTCAGAATGACAACTCGAAATTAAGCCTTAACACAAAATGATAAATTCTATCAAGTATTTGTCAGCTTCCACGAGAAAAGAAATATTTCTCTTGAAAAGAGCAATGCAATTTTTCAAAGAGAAGAAAATGATGATTATGAATTGAATTTTGGAAAAAATTAAATACCCATAGAGCTATGAAGAAATGAGGCAAACTTCATTACAACGACAGTGGCACTCTTCCCACATATTTAATTATGGCCCTTGAGAGAAATGCATGCTTTAATTTCATCCACAACCCTCTTTGTTAAAGCTTTATAGGTTGCTACATGTGTTTGCACCGACCTCGTAAACGTCATAAAACGTATGGAATATTCTAATTAAAGTATAGTGATGGGCAGCTTGATTTTAGTCAAAAGAACATACACACTCGTAAGCAAGTCCTTTGTGCTCCTGCCTTTTCAGACTCTGGATTCTTAAATTAAAGTTTAGTGAGTGACCAACTCAAAGAAATAGAATATTTAATTACTATGAAGAATAAAATTCAGCATGCTACCATTTAATTTGATATTTCACCGGAATTTAATAGCATAACATTTAAACAAGTACTTTTTATAAACTGGAATTTCAAGCTGAAATCACAGTAAGTTTTAAAATTTCAAAAATGCGTCAAAACGGGAATACCTACATAATATTTTTAGATAAATTTTTATTACTCTTACATGATTAATAAGTAGATTTGATGAAAATCAAATCAACATTTTCTTCGGCCGTCAATGTAAATATGAGTAAGAATTTTTTGTAGGTCTTACAGTCTTCATTAAATTTGAAGAATAAAAACGATATGACTTGGAAGTTCCTTTAACAAAATTATGACGTTTCGGCTATCAGTGCATGCCTTTTTAGAGAAAATTAATAAATAATACATAAATAATGATCGTTTCTTACATGTAATCACAAACAAATTTGTTTTAAAAATAGAGAAAGAATGAAAAATACCTTTCTTTTCAAAAACAAGAATATTCAGTCTTGGAGTCAAACATCCGTCAATCGTTAAGAGTCAATTTTTTAATATATTGCTGATGTGTGTCACCAAATAAAATTAAAATATACAAAAAAGTGTCATATAAAAGCCTCATAAAAATTAAAGAGTGTTTTTTTTAAGAAACTACATTTTAATTGACGGAAAAACAAAATCTTTATCATGTTTTTGTACAACAACGAACATATAACAAAGTAGACAAGAGCCATAAATTAAGGTGGTAAATTCATTAATACGGAATAAAGGCGAGATTTAAAGGAACCGCGAATGAGGAAAGCGTGCCAAAGCAACTGGAATTTTAACTTGGTTATTGTTTATTTTAAAATACTTTGATATATTTTGTTGACATTAATGATTTGTGTCTGTAATTTAATCGAAATATTTTGATATTTGTTTATAAAAATGGATTCTAGATGCGTCTTTTATATGTATTTTATTCTTTAGCTAGAATTTTAACATTAGTAAAATCAAAATAATGGTTTAAGTTCCAACAATATTGTGAAAGACCTGTATTGAAATTTTCAACTGCACAGTCTCTTTTATTTTCCGAAACTCTAGTTTTTAATCTTATACTTGTTTCTCCAGTATAAACTGTTTCGCAACAATTAAATTTAATGAGATATAGAATTCCAGACAGATTTTAGGTATTATCCATATCTTTTTGATTAAGTAAACATTTATGTTAAATTTTTTGAGGATCTTCGCAACCTTTCAGAGAGTCCTTGAACATACGGTAACGTAGTTTTTAAATCCAACTTATGGTATGTGTCAACTCAGTTATTTTTCTTACTAGAACCATTTTAGATATTATGAATTTATTCTCGAATAATACTATTTATCAAAGGATCCTGAATTTAATATCACTCAAATTAATGCATCGATCTATTAAACCTATTACCAAGCCGACCTTTATACAATATGAATAATGGGAATAAAAATTCAAATATCTACCAGACCATGGCTCTTTTTTAAACCAATTGGTAATTAACTTACTTTTAGTTACTTTAATAATTTGTAAATGAAGATAATTTATTGAATTATTATGTTCAATTTCAAATGTGAACTGTATGGAATTTTCAATACTGTTAAAAATATTAATGAAAGCGTCAATTTTCTTAGTAGAAACAATATCTAAAATATCATCCACACACCTTTTATGTAGGTTTAAAATTCAATTTTTCAAAAACTCTTGCTTAAAAATCTTCTAAAACCAAATTTGAAACTATAGGAGGCAATGTTGAACCCATAGGATAGCTATTTAATTGCTCATAATATTTACTATTAAAAGAGAAAACTATGTTATTAAAAGAAATTCTAGTGGCGACTAAAAATTCATTTGTCGTTACTTTAGTTAGATTTTTATTTTGTATTATTTTTTCCTATATGCAGTCTAATGCTAGATCTAATGGAATGTTATCAAACATTGACACAATGTCCAATGAAACTATAGACTGTGATGAAGGAACTTTAATTCAATTTAAAGTGTACTTTAAATCCCAGCTATTTTTAACAAATGATTCTGTGTTACCTGAAACCGGTTTTAAGACATTAGAAATATATTTGGCTAAATTATAAATAGGAGATCCAATTGTAGACACAATTATTCTCGATTTCAAATTTGGTTTGTGCACTTTTGGAAAAGAATAAGCTTTAACAAGTTGGAACAAGACTAGTTTTAATCTTTTTATATAAATTTTCATTATTGAGCATGTTTTCCACCAGTTTATTATAATTGTCTCTATTAGTTGCTACCGTTATGCTGCCAATGTCTTCATTTACAAAAAGTAAATGTTTATTAACCTTTTGAAAATTTTCAACAAGGTAAAAAGATTTTTCAAGATTCTTTAACATTAAAAAGAATTCGAAAAATGTGACCCAGTGCTAAAATTTCAGCTGTCGCATCCGGGATTTTGACATTTGAGATATTTCTGAAGCATTTTTTAAATTTAAATTCTCTATATTGATTTTTTTGAGCTAACAACCTGATTTGCAGTAAACTGAACTTGTTGATACATTCCTGTCTGCTTTTATACTTTAGATTATTTGAACCTTACTTTTGTAAATAAAAAAACCTAATAATGGATCCATTATTTATGAATCTTTGTATTCGATGTTTTAAATAATTCGAAAAATTACCCAGTTTACTAATCTCTTTTACAGTGTTTACGATTTAAATTTTTAATCACTTTTTTTAAGGAAATTTACTTTAGTTTTATGAAATTTTGAAATTAAGTTATGTTTTAAATTATACAAATTAAACTTGTTAATACAATTTTGTATGTCTGCCGAAATTAAGGCATTGTTTCTTCATTTAATTAAGAACGTACATTGTTCCTTAAGAATAACCAATCTTCTATTTGTAATAATCAAATTTCCAATTTGTATCCTTGTGGTATGACCATACTTCTCCAAGATGTAAGCCAAATGGCGCAACGAACTTTCAAGTAATTTCGTTCTTATTCTTTTAATTCATATTTTACATGATATTCGAATTTTTACACTTAAAAAATAATAATGAAATATTAAAAGTAGGTTGGATCCAACTGAAAATGTATCGTATTAGGAGCGTATTAGGAATCCATTTAATTTTTATTGCAAATTTTTACAAGTTCTTACAGGAATAATATTCCAAAAATTTTCTTCTAAAATAAACCTAAAGTCATAAGGATTGTTTTAGGATCTAAGTAATATCACCTTTATAAAAATGTCAACAACAAATAAACGAAGAGGAACTTTTCTAATACTTTTATTCTGAAAAAGTCCTACCAGAGTAGGACTGATTCTGAAATTATGTCTTTCTGCTGTCTACACTCTTTTGAAATTCGAAACAAAAAAGTAAGAACATACAAATTTTTAATTTAGCTGGTTTAGACGAAGTAATCGTTCATACATTATTTAAAGTGAGCGTGGAATGAATTACACCAGCTACTGATCTATTTCGTTCAACCGGTTTGGTTTGAGAAACCTGAAAACTTCATAAATCTCCTTTTATCTGTGCTCTTTTGTATTAATTCATTGGCATATCTTCTTTTTTAATTCTTTGACTCATTACATAGCTGGTTTTCCATTCATATTCTCTCTCGTTGATCGCAGTGCCGAGTCCGCGAACGATACTCGTAAAACGATATCGCCAAAGCATTAAAGGCTACCACGCAGTGAAATAGTCGCACAGTATACAATGCGCAATCATCGAGATACACTTAAATTGACAAGCGTACGCGTATTTTGCTGACACGATAAAATTGCAAAAGCTGATAGGGCTTAATTCAGCATCGTTACTCATAATGCAGGTTTACGATCGTCTGCGAACGATGACTATTGAGAACCAGAAAACGGTGGAATAGTAAAAATAAAATATGACGAACATATTAAAATTTCCGATTAAAATAAAATTACCGGGAAAACGTCTCCCATCACTTGCAGGATGCATTTCTAAAGCACATCATATATTTATTTTCACATACCCTGTACCTCAACCTTAATGTTTCATAACGAGGATATTGAAGAAGAACCTCTATAGCTTCAAGTTGGCTTGGATATAAAGGAGTTTAATTACTCGTAAATTTCCGATAAGGCAAAAAATAACAATTATTTCCTTAATGCTGTATTGTCTGAGGATCCAATTTACGTGGAGCTTTCAATAGAATAAACTTATACAAAGTCCGGTACTCAGCAATCCTCATTAAGTAGGCAAAAAGGAAGCAGTAACAAGGCAATTTTTGCATTTCAAAGCAATGAGACGAAGCTTAGGCCAGGAGTTGGCTCTGGAATTCATCGTATTAACTACCCAAACTAATTACGCAAATCAACACAAATTAACCCCTTGCTCTTTTAACTACCTTCTCTTTTCAATAATCTCAATTTAACATTGTTTACTCATGGTAGTTGGTTGCAGGCTATAAAGTGAATTAGTTGTTCACTTAGGTCACTTGGGGTTATGTAGATCGCATTAGAGCTTCTAAAAACCGATTTCCGAACTTCAGCATCACTCGGAAAATACCAGAAAATTATCTGCCTGTAATATCAATAAAATCGCTATTTTTCACTGCTTCCACTTCTTCCTATAAATTACTTTTTTTTTCTCCTCTGCAATAATTTTCACTTTGTGCAACATCTTAAAAATTCTTTAATCCGAAAACAATACAGATCAATTTTTTGAAATTAGAACCTTTTTTGGTTTTAAAAGCTGCACTATTTTAGCCCGTCTTTAAATGTCACTCGTTACTAATATTAAATTTCATTATTAACGCTTTACGAACGACTCTGGACGGCTTGTCTGGCAATTTATAGTGTAGTACGTTTCCGGATATCCGAAAAGGGATTATGGGTATATTCTCTCTCTCTCTCTCTCTCTCTCTTTCTCTCTCCCCTGCCTCATGCATCTCCTTCTCTCATCTATGACGGACATTGCGAACAAAAACACGTGTGATTAATACAATTATTTCACTAATTTGTCGCGCGCACGTCGGATTTTATCGGATGTTAATAGGTTTACATCGAGCTGGATGCACTTTTCGTCTCAATGTGTAAATTTTATCACAATCATTTTCACTTGAAAACCACACAAAACCGCAGCCATGCATAATACCCTTTCAATTACATGCCAGTGGTCGATATATTTTGATTTAATCCGCTCAAACTCGATGAATGGAATCTGATGACATTCGCATTGGATTTATCTGTCTTCCACTCAATGAGTCATACTGGCTCAAGCGAGCTATTGTTCTACGAGCTGCTTCCGAGACAAAACGGAAGTTTCAAGCAATTTCGAATCGAGGCGAAAGTCCTATTTTATTACGATGCAGGTCAAGCTGCATAGCGCCTCACATCAAATTTGAGTAAAGTTTCCAAATATTTTTTTTATGAGTTCTTACGATTATTGCTATTTCATTACGATTGTATGCATTTTAAATCTGAATTAGTGAAATTTTACTAGTTGATAGTAAAATTTCACTAATTCAATTAGCGAGCAGTCGGTCACTAACGATAAGTAGAAAAATACTAATTATACTAAGAGATTAGTAAAATTCCACTAAACAGTTAGTAAAATTTCACTAAGCAATTAGTGGTCTGTGTCCTTGCAGTGTTTACTAATTAAATAGTGTAAAGTTTGTGCGGACCTAAACTATGCGACCATCGCCTTAAATAAAATGAGAATCTATCCTCTGACCCTTCACGCCTGACCCTTCACGCAGATAATGTAAGGCTGAACGGCCTATTTTTGTTGCTTTCGCACTTCTTAAATAAAGTTTTGAGTATTCGACTCTTCCGGTCGTACGAAAAGAAGATCTGAGTTCTGAATGGTAATCTTTGGTCGATAGGCATTGTCCATTCATTGCCTATTCGTCCCAAAACTAGTTTCTGCGTCCTGTAAATCATAAACCTTTTCATATTGCTGGACGAAGTACCCTTATTATGTAGTTAGTCAATAACATCAGGATAAATCCTTTCCTTCATACACTAATGTATCTCAATTCAACACTTTGAGACCTTTGCCATAGCTTCACTTCGCTTCTGACACATTGCATAACCTCAAATGGCGTGGCATCGCTTGGCGTCATAAATTAGGAGGACACGGCAGAATGCCATGTAACAAAATGACTTCTGATTGGTCGAAATCATTACAGTTCACTAATTCGCTAGTAATCGCGCTAGTTTACTATTGCATTAGTAAAGCGAAGTTACTAAATAATAGTGAACCATGTTTACTAATTGATATTAGTAAAAAATTCACTAATTTATTTGTAAAATATTTGCTATGTTAAAACTCAAATCTCAGAATGTTACTATTTTGTTAGTGAACCATACATTTACTTATTTATTTAGTGAAATTTCCACTAATTGGGATTGAGAGATTGATAAAAATAAAATTAGAATGGTTAAGCATTAAATAACGCGTGAGATATAATGAAAACTAAGGCAAATCTTAACCTTAAAGTTTTATTTCTTTTGAGTTATGCAAGGTAGAAAAATGTTCACAAATGGTATTTGTATCATGAACGAATAAACCGATTTTTCTTCAAACTAATTGGAGTTTTGCGTCATGATCAAACCAAAGTTTCAATAAGAAGTTATCATTAGTTTTTTTGTT
>JAAAKG020144742.1:0-11051 GCA_010014905.2 Druon quercuslanigerum
TCAAATTAAATTTTCAACCAAATATTTGATTTTTTAAAGGAATTTTCAACAAAAAGAGGAAATAAATAATATACAGGAATTTTAAACCAAGTTTTTGAAATTTGAACAAAAAAAAAGTAGTTCCATTTTCAACTGAAAAAATAAAATTCCTGTTAAAAATAAAGTTTTTAAATTTTCAGTTCGTAAAATAAATTTTCAAAAAAAACCGAAACAAATTTTCTACAAAATAATTAAATTTTCAACCACAGAAATTAATTTTTAACCAAAAAGATAAAGTTTCACCTAATTTTCAATAAAATCAAATTAAATTTTCAACCAAATATTTGATTTTTTAAAGGAATTTTCAACAAAAAGAGGAAATAAATAATATACAGGCATTTTAAACCAAGTTTTTGAAATTTGAACCAAAAAAAAGTAGTTCCATTTTCAACTGAAAAAATAAAATTCCTGTCAAAAATAAAGTTTTTAAATATTTCAGTTAGTATAATAAATTTTCAAAAAAAACCGAAACAAATTTTCTACAAAATAATTAAATTTTCAACCACAGAAATTAGTTTTTAACCAAAAAGATAAAGTTTCACTTAATTTTCAATAAAATCAAATTAAATTTTCAACCAAACAGTATAATTTTCAACCAATAATATTAAATTTTTGAAAAAAAAGATTTTTTTCTCTCTACTAAAAATGGAACAGTTACATTTTTAGTTAAAAAATTAATTCTAAATAAGAAAAAACTAATTTTCAACAAAAAAGATTAATTTTCATCCAATGGAATGAATTTCCTACAAAAATGGTCAAATTTTTAACAAAGTACATTAATTTTTAACTAAATAATTGAACTTTTAAAGGAAATTTCAACGAAAAAGAGGATTTCTCCAAGAAGTTTAAATATTCTTCCACAAATTCGAATTTTCAATAAAATAAAGGAATTTTAAACCGAATATCTGAATTTTCAAATTAAGAAGATAAATTTTAAGCCAAACATTCAGGAGTTAAATTTTGAGTTAAACAGTTAATATTTAAATAAAAACATAATTTTCAAAAAATAATTAAATTTAGAAAAAAATAGTTTGTCAAATAAAATAGTAAATCATTTACCAAATAAATAATTTTTTAACAAATAAATTTCACTTCCAACTAAGTAGATAAATTTTTAACTAAAAAGGTTAATTTTCTATCAAAAATAAAATGCATAAATTTTCAGTTAGTAAAATAGATTTTCAAACAAAACCGTCACGAAATTTCTACAAAATAGTTAAATTTTCAACCACAGAAATTAGTTTTTAACTAAAAACATCCATTTCCAACAAATGGTTTTTGCTACCAAAAAAAGACGAATTTTCAACAAATAGTTGAATTTTTACCTGAGACAGATAAATTTTTCACTAAAAATAGAATAATTAAATTTTCAGGAAAAAAAAATAATTTTCAATAAAATCAAAATCAATTTTTAACGAAATAGTATAATTTGCAACCAAGAAGATTAAACTTCTATAAAAAAGATAAATTTTCGACAGAAAATGGAACATTTACATTTTCAGTTTAAAAAAATTCATTCTAAATAAGAAAAAACTTATTTTCAATCAAAAGATTAAACAATAAAATAATTTTTCTTCCAAAATAGATGAATTTTTAACAAAGTACATTCATTTTTAACAAAAATTTGAATTTTTAAAGGAAATTTCAACAAAATATAGAAATTCCCCAGGATGTTTAAATATTCTTCCACAAATTCAAATTTTCAATAAAATACAGGAATTTTAACCCGAAAATCTGAATTTTTAAGTTAAGAAAATAAGTTTTGCAACAAACATTCACGAATTAAATTTTGAGTTAAAACTGTTAATTGTCAATTAAAAAAAAACATAAATTTCAACAAAAAAATTAAATGACGAAAAAATATAGTTTGTCAAATAAAATGATGAATCATTTACCAAATAAATAAATTTTTAAGAAATTAATTCAACTTCCAACTAAGTCGTTGAATTTTCAACTAAAAAGGTCAATTTCTATCAAAAATAAATTGCATAAATTTTCAGTTATTAAAATAAATTTTCAATCAAAACCGAAACAAATTTTCTACAAAATAATTAAATTTTCAACCACAGTAATTAATTTTTTATCCTAAAAAGATCCATTTTCAACAAATGATTTTTGCTAAAACAGATAAATTTTTAACTAAAAATAGAATAATTAAATTTGTAGTAAAAAAATTAATTTTCAATAAAATCAAAATAAGTTTTCAACGAAAAAGTATAATTTCCAACCAAAAGATTAAACAATAAAATTAATTCCCTACCAAAATAGACAAAGTTTTAACAAAGTACATTAATTTTCAATGATATATTTGAATTTTTAAAGAAATTTAAAAAAAACTGGAATTTAGTGTTCACGATGCTTAAATATTTTCTCAAAAATTGAAATTTTTTAATAAAATACAGAAAGTTTAACCCGAATATCTGAATTTTTAACTTAAGTAAATAAATTTTGAGCCAAAAATTCACCATGTTTCTCAGATAAAACGATGAATCATTTACCAAATAAATAAATTTTTAACAAATTAATTTCACTTGCAACTAAGTAGTTGAATTTTCAACTAAAAAGGCTAATTTTTTATCAAAAATAAAATAATAAAATTTTCAGTTAGTAAAATAGATTTTCAAACAAAACCGAAATAAATTTTCTACAAAATAGTTGAATTTTTAATCACAGAAATTAGTATTTAACCGAAAAGATCCATTTTCAACGAATGATTTTTGCTGAAACAGATAAATTTTTACAACAGAAAAATTATTAATTTTCAATAAAATCAAAATCAATTTTCAACGAAAAAGTATAATTTTCAACCAAAATATTAAACAATAAAATTAATTTCCTACCAAAATAGACCAATTTTTAACAAAGTACATGCATTTGCAATGAAATATTTGAATTTTTAAAGGAATGTAAAAAAATGGAATTTAGTGTCCATAAAGCTTAAATATTTTCGCGAAAATTGGAATTTTTAAATAAAATACAGGAATTTTAACCCGAATATCTGAATTTTTAACTTAAGTAGATAAATTTTGAACCAAAAATTCACCATGTTTCTCAAATAAAATTATGAATGATTTACCAAATAAATAAATTTTTAGCAAATTAATTTCTCTTCCAACTAACTAGTTGAATTTTCAACTAAAAAGGTGAATTAATTAATTAATTAATCAAAAATAAAATACTTAAATTTTCAGTTAGTTAAATAAATTTTCAACCACAGAAATTAATTTATTACCAAAAAGATCCATTTTTAACGAAATAGTATAATTTTCAACCAAGAAGATTAAACTTCTAGGAAAATGATAAATTTCTGACAGAAAATGGAACATTTACATTTTCAGTTTAAAAAAATTAATTCTAAATAAGAAGAAACTAATTTTCAACCAAAATATTAAACAATAAAATAAATTTTCTACCAAAATAGACGAATTTGCAATCAAATATTTAAATTTTTCAAGGATATTTCAAGAAAAAAGCTTAAATATTCTCCCAAAAATCGGAATTTTCAATAAAATACAGGAATTTTAAACCAAATATTTGAATTTTTTCTACAATTTTTAAAAATTCTAAAGAATAAAACAAAAATGATTTGAAATCTGGAAGATTCTTTTTTGAATTGTTTTTCTTTGAAAATCTATTTAAATAAGTTAAAATTATTTTTCGAAATCAAAAATAATTAAAAATTTTCACAGAATCTTAGGAAATTTTTATTATTATCACGGAGTCTTTTAAAACCCTTAAGAAGCTTCTAAATTTTATTTCACAAGGTACAAAAATCAATTTTTTATTATTTTTAAAATATCGTCTAAACTGCTAAATGTCTTTTAACATAATTAAAAATTTGTCTAAATATTAACGAAAAACCTGCTAAAATTAAAAGAAAATTCTTTAAAATCTTGGATGATTATTTTTGAAAACTTCTGAAATCAAGTATAATATTATTTTTAAATCAATTTTTAAAAATAAAAAATCATTTTCAATTTTCCAGGAATTAATAAAAATAAAATAAATTAAAATTATTCATGCTTCAAATTATTTTTTCAAAATCAGAAATAATTTAAAATTTTCCCTTTGAATATCGGAATTTTTCCAAATTTTGAATTATTTTTGATATTTTTTCAAAATTTCTAAATATCTTTTAGCATAATTCAATTTTTTTCTACAATTTTTAAAAATTCTCAAGAATAAGACAAAAATGATTTGAAATATAGAAGATTTTTTTTTGATTTATTTTTCTTTGAAAATCTATTTAAATAAGTTGAAATTATTTTTTCGAAATAAAAAATAATTAAGAAGCTTCTAAATTTTATTTCACAAGCTACAAAATTTTTTATTATTTTGTTAATGAAATATTTGAATTTTTAAAGGAATGTAAAAAACTGGAATTTAGTGTCCATGAAGCTTAACTATTTTCCCTAAAATTGGAATTTTTAAATAAAATACAGGAATTTTAACCCGAATATCTGAATTTTTAACTTAAGTAGATAAATTTTGAACCAAAAATTCACCATGTTTCTCAAATAAAATTATGAATGATTTACCAAATAAATAAATTTTTAGCAAATTAATTTCTCTTCCAACTAACTAGTTGAATTTTCAACTAAAAAGGTGAATTAATTAATTAATTAATCAAAAATAAAATACTTAAATTTTCAGTTAGTTAAATAAATTTTCAACCACAGAAATTAATTTATTACCAAAAAGATCCATTTTTAACGAAATAGTATAATTTTCAACCAAGAAGATTAAACTTCTAGGAAAATGATAAATTTCTGACAGAAAATGGAACATTTACATTTTCAGTTTAAAAAAATTAATTCTAAATAAGAAGAAACTAATTTTCAACCAAAATATTAAACAATAAAATAAATTTTCTACCAAAATAGACGAATTTGCAATCAAATATTTAAATTTTTCAAGGAATTTTCAAGAAAAAAGCTTAAATATTCAGGAATTTTAAACCAAATATTTGAATTTTTAACGTAAGAAGTTAAATTTTGAACCAAACATGTACGAAGTAAATTTTCAGTGAAAACATTTAATTATCATTTAGAAAATAATTTTCATCAAAAAAAAAATTATATTTTGAACAAAAAAAGGTTTTTCAAATAAAGTTATGAATTATCAACCAAATAAATTCAATTCTCAACGAAAATGCCCTAACTCTATCCGATTTTCCCTGACATTCCCTGATTTTCTGGAATTTCCTGATCTGTAGCAACTCTGAAATTAAAAAAAATATATGTTTATTACACTCTGGAATGTTTTTTCTAAAAATCTATGTAGCAATCATGCTATATATTTGTTTAAATTTGTTTTAAAATAATAATAGTTCCTACTGCTTAGAGCCTGGATCCGATAAAATTTATTTCTCGAAAAAAATACTAACTCTAGTAAAATTTGAATAAATATATCATTTCCAGGTTCTAAAGACTCTTAAAGACTTCACAATTAATTAATATAAATTTTCATTTATTTAGAAAAATGCTTTGCTCGAAATTTTAGACCAAATTAGTTAATTAAAAAACGTTATTAACTATCTAATAGGTTTATTGTAAAAAAACGACTCGGGTTTTACGAAAATCGCTGATACGTTTACAAAAATGCATGCAAAATTTTCCGAAAAAAATTTTCTTGTTTTTTTTTTTGTAATTGAAAATAAAAACTTGAAACTAGACCCGGCGACTGTAGCCCAAAATAAAAAATAGCCCGGCGTCTTGCATTTCAAAGGCACAAGAAATACTCAATTTTCAATTAAAATAAAAGAAAAACAAGAACATTTTCCGAAAATCCGGCAAAACCCTGAGTCATTTTAAGAACCTTAAATGTTTTATTTTAGCGAAATTGTTGGTTTTTCCATTTTTGAAAATTTATTTGAAAGGTTTTGTATAAAAGTTTCGATTTTTTTTATCACTTACGAGGCTTTATTAGTAACATTAAATTTGTAGGTAACATTGTGACGGGATTAAATTATTGTCCCTGGTGATAAACGTTGTTAGGTATAAGTACTCGAATATTTTTGTTACGTTCGAAGGTGTGATTATAAATATTTAAATTTTAAAGGAATCGTAACGTTGTAATAATTGTTGTCTCTGTGATCTGAATTATCAATAAATGCGCAGTTTCCTAAAATTTAAGATGTACAATTTTCATTTGCTGAACGGAAATGAAGGTGTCGATTTTGTTTTTTAAATCGACATCAAAAATTCAATTTCCATTTGAACAATAATATAGATATTTACACAATATTCACATAGGTTTTAGAAATTATTTTAAATAACAATCGGATTTTATTGTCGAATCTAGGGTTTTTTTTCTTGAGAGATTATTATAAATTGATGGAAATTCATATTTTAATATTTCAGGGTGGCCGTCTTTGATCGAGGAAAAAATTCTCGGTTCACAACTTTTTTTACGGTTACTAAAGTTATAGAAATTGAACTGAAATTTAAACGTTTTTTTACAACTTTTCCATTGAAGAAATTTAAATTAGATGCCGTCAATCTTCAATTTTTTATTTTATTATTTTATAAATTGTACATTTCAGATATTAAAAAATAAATTGAAGAGTTTTTAAAATATAAGATAAATTATTCTTATTTTAAAGCGTTACAAATTAATAACGGTTCAATTGTTATTTATGCTTCAAAATTTGTTTTTTTTTTGCCTTGAAAAAAATGTTATCCAAAATCTATATTTTGTTTTAAACTACCGGAATTTTTCCAAACTGTTAATTATTTTTGACATTTTTTCAAAACTTCTAAATATCTTTTAACAACACAATCCGAATTTTTCCTACAATTCTGAAACATAAAACAAAATTATTTAAAATCTAGAAGATTCTGTTTTCATATTATTTTTCTTTTGAAATCTATTTAAATAAGTTGGAATTATTTTTTCGAAATCTACAAAAAATCTACAAAAATCTACAATTTGTTTCAAATTTTAAATTATTTTTGAAATTCCTTCAAAAATTCTAAATGTCATTTAACATAATTTAAAAGTTTCCTAAATATTAATGAAAAAACTGCAAAATTAAAAAAAAATTCTGTAAAATCTTGGATGATTATTTTTGAAATTTTTAAAAACAAATTATAATATTCTTTTTAAATTAATTTTTCAAAATAAAAATCATTTTCAATTTTCCAGGAATCTAACTAAAATTATTTATGCTTCAAAGTTTATTTTTTTTGTTCTGAAACATTTTTAAGTATTCTCTTCAAATTATTTTTTCAAAATAAAAAATAATTTAAAATTTTCCCTCGAATCTTGAAAAAAATATTATCATCAAAAATCTAGACTTCTTTTTTAAATTATCGTAATTTCACTAAATTTTAAATTATTTTTGACATTTTTTCAAAACTTCTAAATATCTTTTAGCATAATTCGGATTTTTCCTAAAATTTTAAAAAATTCTGAAGAATAAAACAAAAATTATTTAAAATCTAGAAGATTCATTTTTGAATTATTTTTCTTTGAAAATGTATTTAAATAAGTTGAAATTGTTAAATTTTTTTGAATCTAAAATTATTAAAATTTTCCCAGAATGTTAGGAAATTTTTATTATTATCACGGAATCTTTAAAAAACTTCAAGAAGCTTCCAAATCTAATTTCCTAATCTGCAAAAATCTACCATTTGTTTCATATTTTTTATTATTTTTAAAATATTTTTTAAACTGCGAAATGCCTTTTAACATAATTTAAAACTTTTCCTAAATATTAAAAAAAAAACCTGCAAAATAAACCAAAAATTCTTTAAAATCTTGGATGATTATTTTTGAAATTTTTTAAAATGAATTGTAATATTCTTTTTAAATTAATTTTTCAAAATAAAAAATCATTTTCAATTTTCAGGAATCTAACTAAAATTATTTATGCTTCAAAGTTTGTTTTTTTTTGTTCTGAAACATTTTTAAGTATTCTCTTCAAATTATTTTTTCAAAAGAAAAAATAATTTAAAATTTTCCCTCGAATCTTGAAAAAAATATTATCATCAAAAATCTAGACTTAGAACTTCTAAATATCTTTTAACATAATTTGAATTTTTCCTAAAATTTTTCAAAATTCTGAAAAATAAAAACAAAAAAATTTAAAATCTAGAAGATTCTGTTTTAATATTATTTTTCTTTTGAAATCTATTTAAATAAGTTAAAATTATTTTTTCGAAATAAAAAATAATTAAAAATTTTCCCAGAATCTTAGAAAATTTTTATTATTATCACGGAACCTTTTAAAACCTTTAAGAAGCTTCTAAATTTTATTTCACAAGTTACAAAAATCTACAATTTGTTTCAAATTTTAAATTATTTTCGAAATTTTTTCAAAACTTTTAAATATTTTTTAACTTAATTCGAATTTTTCCTATAATTATTCAAAATTCTAAAGAATAAAACAAAAATTATTTAAAACCTAGAAGGTTCTTTTTTTAATTATTTTTCTTTGAAAATCTATTTGAATAAGTTGAAATTATTTTTTTGAAATAACAAATAATATAAAATGTTCCCAGAATCTTAGAAAATTTTTGTTATTATCAGGGAACCTTTTAAAACCCTTAAGAAGCTTCTAAATTTTATTTCACAAGCTGCAAAAACCTACAATTTGTTTCAAATTTTTTATTATATTGTTAATTTCTTCAAAGCTTCTAAATGTATTTTAATATAATTCAAATTTTTACTAAATAATAACAAAAAAACCTGCAAAACTAAACAAATATTTTTTAAAGTCCTGAAGGTTTTTTAAAAAGTTTTTTTAAATTAATGTTATCAATTTTCTTTCTTTAAAAATTTTTTTTAATAATAAAAAATCATTTTCAATTTTTCAGGAATTAATAAAAATAAAATAATGGAACCTTTTAAAATCCTTAAGAAGCTTTAAAATTTCATTTTACAAGCTGCAAAAATCTACACTTTGTTTCAAATTTTTAATTATTTTTGAAATTTCTTCAAAACTTCTAAATGTCTTAACATAATTCAAATTTTTCCGAAATATTACCAAAAAAAAAAACAGAAAAATTAAACAGAAATTCTTTAAAGTCTTAATGATTATTTTTGAAGTTTTTAAAAATTAATTTTATGAATTTTCTTTCTTTTTAAATTAATTTAAAAAAAATCATTTTCAATTTTCCAGGAATCCAAATAAAATTGTTTAATTATTTCCAAACCTTACAAAATCCTTAGAAAATTTCAAAATATTATTTCAAAATTTTAAAAAATCTACATTTTGTTTGAAACTTTTAATTATGTTTAAGTATCTTCATACCGTATAAATATTTCCTAAAATTACTATAATTTTTAAAAACAATTCTTCTAATGATATTGCCTTGAAATTATATTTTAAAATTAAAAAATAATGAAAAATGTTCCCTGGAATCTTAAAATTATTTTTGCAAAACTTCCAAATATATTTTAGTATTTTTCGATTCGAATTTTTCATAAAAGTTTTAAAAAATCATGCAAACTGAAAAAAATGCTTAAAAATCTTGAATATTCTTTTTTGGCAATTTTTGAAATCTATTTAAATATTACCTTGAAATTAATTTTTCGAAATAAAAAATCATTTTCAATTTTCAACCTCTCAGAAATAATAATGCATAAATAATTTTTTTTGTTAGAAATCTTGGAAAATCTACATTTTGTTTTAAATTGATAAAATCTTCACATTTTAAATTAATTTTTCAAAATTTTTTAATGTTTCTTAAACTTACTCTATTTAAAAAAAATTAATAATTGTTCAGTTGTTATTCACAGGATCAAAATTTGTTTTGAAATCTTTCTAAATATTCTCTCCAAACTATTTTTTTAAATAAAAAATAATTTAAAATGTTTCCACGAATCTTAAGAATATTTTTATTATCGAGGAGGCTTTAAAATTTGATGTCAGAGCTTCAAAAATCAACACTTTGTTAAAAAAATTTGGAATCTTTTCAAATTTTTTCAAAACTTCGAAATATCTTTTGTCATCATTTGAATTTTCCTATTTTTTTTAATTCGGAAAAAATAAAAAAAGGCATAAATCTTGAAGATTTTTTAAAAACATTTTTTGTTAATCTTTTCAAATTTATTTAAATATTCGCTTGAAATTAATTTTTTAAACCAAGAAATCACTTTCAACTTGTACATTTTTCTTCAAAATCTTCAAAAATCTATATTTTATTTTTCAATATTCTTAAAAATGTTCAAAATTTCATTTCAAAATCTTCAAAAATCTGCGTTTTTTAAAAATTTGTTCGAATTTTTAATTAAGTTTTTTTAAATTAAGTTTAAATCTTTTTAATAACTTCCTAATATTTCTCAATCTTAATTGATTTTCTAAAATTATTAATTGTTCTTTATACAACAAAATTCAACAATTTCAATTACAAAAGAAAATAATTTCAAAATGGAACGATTAAAATTGTAAAATTCCAATTTTGCTAATAATAGAACAAAAATTCCTTAACATTGTTTTTAATTGCATGAATGTTTAAAAAATTTAATATTTTAGATTGAGACCATTTGAATAGGATTTTTAATTCAATAAAATTTTTAATTATGAATCCATTAATTAAGTAAAATATTAATTGAAAATAGTTTAAAAAAAAACTGTAAAATTCCCGATCAAAAAGTAATTTTACTGTTATTTTCCAGTCCATCAGCCACCCTGTATTTATAAATAAATATTAAAATATTAAGAGCGTTTTTAAAAGTTAAATGCCTACATAAATCCTTAAAAACTACATTATAACGTTAATTACAATTATTAATAAAGACTAGTTTTGTAAATATGGAAGTACCAAACTCTAATAAATTTCGGATAGAAATAAAAAAATTGAATGGAATGCACTACTTTATAGGGGACGAGTAAAAAAATCCCGAAAAATAAAATTCCCGACAGAAAATTCTCGAATTACATTATTCATTTATTCAAAATACTTTCACAATTTATAAACAAATAATCAAATATTTTTATAAAAAAAAAGTTTTACCGTTAAAAGTTTCTACAATTATTGTTTTAATTTAGAATAATAATAATTAAA
>JAAAKG020144744.1:0-11050 GCA_010014905.2 Druon quercuslanigerum
GCATGGACTTTATACATTGGACGTGGCGAAAAAATTCCATCAAGCTTTCACTCCAAAATCTTGTTCATGGTAGGCAACAATAATAAAGTTATACTTAATTTTATATTGCGATGCAGCTCGGTCGGTAAAATAAATTAGTTCTGTTACTGCGTGTCGTTTCTCTAATTCTTCATTCAATTTCTTGATATACAAATTGACAGCAGTTGCATCGTGATTGAGGCATTCAAAAATGATCATATAACTTTCATGTTTTAATTCCCTATTTTCTTGAAAGTAAAAAACAAATGGGTGAATCGTTTTTTGTTCATTACAGGAGAAAAGTTTTCGCTAAAATCACAGAGTATCACAAAAACTCCTGGTTCTAGAGATTCTTTAATCTCTTTTTAAAATTTACTTTGCGCCTTTGCTAGAAAATCGTGCTTCAACAGTTCAGGTAATTTGTCGCTAAATTTTTGAACATAGTCATCAGCTGAATCTACGATAGTTTCGAACATTAAACGATCAGTCATTGTCCATTATTTATATGTAATTTGGTCAATAAATTTCGCATCAAACAAGTTTTTCAAAGACTCTGCTTTTTTTTTAACTCCAGGACATTCTTTACATATAAGTAAATAGCAATTAGGCGTGGCACTGCTGCATATTGTTTGTTTTAAATATCTTTGTAGGATCCAAAAAAATGATTCGCAGTCTCTGCTTCTGCAAGCTGATGCAGTCGTGCTCCAGATATCATCAGTTTCGGATTCTGATGGATTTTACAAACACAGACTGAATGCATGCCACTACTGCCAGCCAAAATGCACTCTGTGGGTCTTAATTCTGCAAATTTGGAAAACCCGATATCGCAGGAAGGATGCTTTTCCTTCAATGTGACGTATAGCTCTTTTAGGTTTCCCAAAAGTAGTCGCTTTTACATCAACTAACGTTTTCCATCCTTTTTTACTGATATGCAGTCTCTTTGGCCAGGCATGTCTCTGCTGAAATCGTTGTCATAATAAAAACAATGAACAAGTGTTTGCGTCTCTTGTGAAAGTCGTTTTCCTAATCTAGGATTAGGCGACGAACCAATTCCATGTTGCAGTATGAATATTTTTCGCAGTGCGTGCCATACTGTATGCTACGCCAAACGTAGTTTGTATGCGACAAATTCTCCAACTAATCGGTAGCATAGTTAAGAATTTAACTTTTTCTGATTTATTGTTCGTTTCAAATTTCAAATTTTATTCAAATTTAGGATTGCTTCCTCATCGCGAACCATTTGATTTTCATATTCTGTTTTTACAATATTTTCATCATCACCATTTTCTATTTCTGCTTCTGTGTTTCCTATTTCTTCAGGATCCAAGTCAATCTGCTTATCGAGATGATCGTGAATTGGAATTAAAAACTTATTATTTGCATCGCTAGAAAAAGCAGTTGAAATAGAAGGTCTCATTCCATTTCGTATGCTGTGATCAGCATCATTAGAAAATGAAAGTAAACGTGAAACGCAAAAGTATTTTCCTATACTTTCGGAAGATAATTTTTTTTGCAGTAGAAATATCTTTTGTGATTTAGCGAAGTTTTGCTTTACCACTTTTTATCCAATGTCCCTTTTTGTTAAACGGATTATAACTGCAAATGACTAGAGCCATGGCTCCAAATTCTTCTGAAAGTTTCCTAGCGTTTTAAAACTTAAACTCTAGAAACGATTTTAACAAAAATCAAACGCTTATGGCACTAAAAAATATCTTTCCTGACGAAGATCTTGGTTTTAGTCTATAAAAAGACTAATACAAGTAATAAACAAATAATACAAACCTTTTGCAATAAAAACTGAGTCTGTAAAGTTTTTCCGGTAATGTACAGATGTATTTAAAATATTGGAAAATCAACATAAATAAAATTCATGAGATTTCACATTAAAGAATTTTTAGTGACCTGGTCGGCTCTATCAAGATAAGCAGAAGAATTAAACAAAGATAAAGCTGTATGCATCTTGACCCGACTGTTGCACGGGAGGGTGGACTGCACGCTTCAGCTTAAAAGTGCATAACTCGGCAAGCAGAAGAGGCTGCAAGCTTTTTTTAAATGAAAGTAAAATCATAAGGAATAATTTAAACGAGAAAAATTTTTTAAAAAATACGAGCTCAAAACGAAAAATCAAAATCAAAATTTTTGTGACATTTTTTTATTTGAAATTTTGACCTTTTTTCCTATATTTTTATTAAAAAAAAAGGTACTACATTTTACATAGAACCTATAAATTTCATAAAAATCGGTTAAAAAATTTCTGAGGTGGAGTATTTTCAAAAAAATTCATCAAAAAAGTTCAAAGTGACGTAATCCCTACAATTTTTGAATTTTCTCAGAAATATTTTACCATAATGTCTTAACTATCTAACACTATTATTTCCCCCAGTTTAAGGAACATCACTGATCTGGTTAACAACTCTGATATTCCTGACCTGAACCTCTCTATTGGTAATTGTAAGTCTTCAAGGTTAATTTCCGCGTTTATTGGTGTGAAAAATAATTTTTTCAATTTTAACTATGAGGTTTCTCGAATTGAAATCTTCAGCGGGACAACAAAACTTGCAAAACCTGATACTTTTCTGAATAATTTCATAGAAGAGTTGAATCAGCTTCAAACAATGGCAAAAAATGAATGATGGAGTGCGTGCTAAATACACGAAGAAGGGTTTTAATATTATGAGGGTTGATCTAGATTCTATAAACGCCTGATTAACAGGCCCTTCTTGGATTGCCTACGGATCACCTCGCTAGCTGAGGGTGACGCTAGTGAGGGCATCTTAAGAACCAAGTTATAATTTCTACCCGGGAACCTAAAATTTGGTTATTAAAGCAAAATGTGGTGTATTTGGAATGATGAAATTTTGTATAAGATCTAATATTAGTATACCAGGTTATAATGAAGGATACAGGGTGATTTTTTTAACTTGAAACTTTCAAATATCTCGAAAAATAGGCAATCTATGAAAAAATTATCACTCGCCAAATATGACGTAACTTCCTGAAGGGTTTTTCACCTCGTCCCGTATTTTTTACTCCTACTGCAATCTAGTTTTTTGGCCATACATATCTTATAACTAATTTGTCCCACATGAAACTTTAAATTTAAAGAATGTCATATCTGCTAATCAATATACGTATACCTTCTAAAGAACGAAGAGTATCATAATACCATCTTCGACTGCAAACTTCATTTTGGACTTAGGGCTTATTTAGTTTTAATTATCGAGGCCTTAACCATATCCCCTCGAAAAAATAATGACTTGATTGAAAATTGCTTTCAAAATTTATTTTTGTGATCCAACTCTTCTATCTAGTTTGGTTCAAAAATATTGCGCTCAAAAGTAAGTATACACATAGTTTAAGTCAAGTATTACACGGCAATAACCTGTCGAGGGCCAGCAGAGGGAGAGCCTAGATTTTTGTAGCTAGGAAATCTGGCTGCGGCCTCGCAAGAGCCAATATTTAGAGTAGGCATAACGAGGCTATTTCTACCCTGGGAAGGGGGAGAGAGGTAGAGTTAACAAGATAGATAGAAAAAAGTAAAATATGAAGAATTGGAAAAAAGGAGATGAAAAGACAATTAATAGAAAGATGGGGGATGATTGAGGAAATAAAATATAATAAGTGGTATAAGATGATGAAAGAGGAAGGAGTACAAAGGTATCTAGAAAAGGGATGCGCAGAGAGAAGGTGTGCCAGAAAAGCAAGATTTAGATTGGGAGAAGAGGTATGAATGAATTGTTAAAAGAAAGATAACAGAAAGGGATGAAGGAGTTGGAGGGTGCTAGAGGAGCGAATGAGAAAGAATGAAATAATGCATGTGAAAAAATGGCAGAATGGAGGTACAAAAAAAGTGAAAGAAAAAGGAAACGGAAGTCGCTTAGATTAGAAACGTAAAAATTTGTAAGTAATGGTTATGAGATAAAGTTCCGAATAGCTGAATTCTCCAATTTCCTTCAAGCTCCGTATAATTATGTATTTTGACGCGCTGATTACGAATATCATTATTATGATTTTTTACGTTTATCTAAGCCAATATGCAAAATTTCGCAAAATTTAAAAAAAAAGTTGTAACTCCAATTGAGGTACATATTTTTTGTTTCAAACATTTTTCTGCGAGTGATGGTTGCAGATAAAATAATGAAATATCTATTTTCATGCAAAAAAAACTCATAACGATGCAAAAACAAGGTAGAGTGTACAGGCAGGTCTTTAACCAGCATTATATCTGTGATCAGTAACAGGGGTGCCTTCCTGCCCCCTATGAGATTTTGGAAAGTTGTAGGAGTTTGACTAACATTAGTTCTGTAACCAGTCAAAGGGTTGGCTCTTCGCCCACCACGATTCGTTGGGGAGACATTATTTCTGTAACCAGCCACTGGCCTGCCTTCTCGACCCCTATGAAACGTCGGAAAGAGGTAGGGATTTGAGCAACAGTACCTGTATTTCTCTGACCAGCCACAGTGGTGCCTCCTCCCACGACACGTTTGAAAGGGTTAGGGGTTTGACCAACATTATTTATGTAACGAGTCACAGGGGTGCCTTCTCGCCTCCCACAAGACGTTGAAAAGGAATATGGGTTTAATTAACATTGTTTGTGTGGCAAGAAACAGCTCGAGCCGTTCGCTCCAACGAGATGTTGGAAACGTTGGTTGCTGCCGTTACTTGTGGTCTCTCGTCGCCATTATAGTACCTGTCGTGGCTGTCGGCTAGATGTATCACTAAATTTCTCGAAAACTGTCAGTTGCAGAAAAAAACGTTTATAACAAAAAAAATGTGTATCTTAATGATATTTGCAGCTTTCATTTAGAATATCTTGTGAAACTTTGCATTATGGGCTTATAGAAACGCAAAAAACCATGATTTTGATGGTTTTTTATGATTTCACCATGAAAATCTCCTTGACGCAAGCGTTCACTATCATATTCGTAACAAGTCAATCAAAGTACATAAGTATACGAAGTTTAAATAAAATCTGAGGATTCAGCTATTCGGAACTGCACCCAGATTATCTGTAAAAAGTTGTAAGTAACTGAACCTCACCCGATCTAATACGCGTGGTTCCAGCCTGCGAATTATTGCCTGGAAAGTCATTTTTAAAAATTTTTCGAGTTTTAATTTTTCCCTTGAGCAAACATTTGTATGTTTTACAGTTTTTGATGTAATTGATCAAAATTAGATATGTCGAAAACAAAAAATTTCAATCTTTTTTCACTTCAACTTGCGTATTTTGAAACTAGTTAAGGAAAAAAAGTAATTATGTTAAGCAGCAGAAAACCTTTAAAGTAAAAAATGTGCAATAATTAAGTCTTTCAATTTTATATTCTGTATTTCGAAAAATTACTTTAAAACCCAGGTAATTTTGTACGAATAAAATTGAAACCAACTAATTTAGAGTATATAAATCTAAATAATGTGATCAAATTCATGAATTACTAAGATTGAAAACAAATAATTTAGAATATTGAGATCAGAAAGTATTAAAGATATAGCTGAGTATCAAGATTTTACATTTTAAATTTTGAGGATTTCAATTCAAAATTGCTGAGTAATTAAGGCCATCAATAAAATATTAGTGTACGATATTAGGAGTCAAAATCTCAATAGAATTCTAAAATATTTTAGAGCGGCCTCTAAAAACAAAAAAGCATCTATGGTAATTTTACGGTTATAAAACATTACGAACCATTAAATAATTTATTGGTTTTATGTGAAAAATGACTTTCGTGGATCCCATCAAATGTCGACGTTTTAATACCCCTGAGTCAGAAAAATTAGTTTTTACGTCTTTGTCGGTCTGTCCTCGTTGTCGTTGTCGTTGGCGTTGTCGTTGTAGTCTGTAAACACGGTAACATTTTAAGAAATTATTTGATTGGATTGCCCCTTTTCACACTTTATAAGGATATAAAAAGAAAGGGCAAGTTCGTTCCCCAGCTTTTTAAAAAGAAATTTCCGTTTTATCGCGAGGACCGTAAGGCTGAATGGCCAATAAAATTAGGGGACACCAAGGACCGTGGCGCGCTGGCAGTGGTAAAGATCGACTAATCTCAATGAAAAAAAGTTCAACTTATGATAAATAATTACCACCAATTCTCAAGGATCACTTAAAGTAAACATGGGTCCAATTTTATCGAATAATTAAAATAGCCAACATATACCAACATTATTTACAAGAACATAATGATGTTATAAATTAAAGTCTTTTATTACAGTATTTCCGTCCATTTATTATCTTGTTTTATTCACTTATGTAACACGTCTGTTATAACGAATCTTTTTGTTTTGAAAATATTATTAGTCCCATTCCATAATTCAGGTTTATTGATTTACCGCCAACCGGGGCGAATGGGTACAGTTTTTTTTACAAATAATGGCTAGAAGTGATGTGGAAAGTATCTAAATTGTTTCAGTGGGCATAAAAATACCAGTGATTAACGTGGTAATTTCACCGCAGTGGTTGAAAATTAAATTAATACTTTAAAATCACATGCAGATATGAAAATTTCCGTAACGTCATTTACAAGCAGTGTAATTTTACGTTTTTCTTGTAAAATTCAGCTGTCAATGTAAAATTGTAGAGGCCATTTTGAGGCAAAGACACGAATAACCTTAAAGTTGACATAAGATGATAACTGTTAAATTGAAAAAGTCTATTTATAAATATTATAGTTTCAGCTATTCTAAAGAACATTTTCTCGCTATCTCTACACAAATACCACACTCAAGGAGGAGCCTTTTCTACTCCTCTTATATGTCTAATATCTGCATTAGCCTATCGTTCCTGGTTGTAGGAGATACAGTTTACGAGACTGGTGGCTATTAAACCGTTCATCAGAACATGCACTCTTATGGCAATATGAATTTATTCCAACTTTATGTATAAGCGGAACGAATAGAGTATTTAAAATATATTACATTCTATAAATAAACCACTGTAACGCGTTGTTGGCTTGTCTAATGACACCTGCCCGCCAATTTCTTTTTCTCTGTAGTGGAATTTCAACATTCTGGTAAAATTTCCATCATTCGGCTTTTCTACACTTTCCATGTGGATTATATTGCAGTACATTTTGTGATTTTAATCACTGATATTTTTATATTCACTAATTACTGTGGTAGTGTTACACTTGTACGGTAAAATTGATACAAATATTGTGCAATTTCACTGTTAATCACTGCAGTAAAACGTTAAGAAACCGACTTGCAATTTTCGACCACTTTCTTTTACAGTATAGCTGTTATAGTGAGTTTTTTAATGTATCAAGAAAAGGTATACAATATGTCAATGTGAAATAACTTGTTAATAAACGTATTAGGGTATTAGGTAGTTCTTGCGGAAAATTGTATAAACCTTCTGAACGGTTACAATTGATTAGCACAGAAAAAAACGTTGATACGAAACCTGCAATTAATCGTTTATCATGGTAGTAGTCAGCTGAATACAAAAACTGAGGTAAACTTTCCTTAATTACACGCCTGTAACGTGTTGCCCTAGGGTGGCTCTTATTTTCAAAGTTTGAATTTTCTTCACGCTACCCCTTATTTTGGTTCCATTTTATGTAGAAATAATTCGTGGAAAATTTGAGCTTAATCGGACTAAGGGAAAGGGTGCCCCTCGGCCCTTGAAAATCACAAAATCATACAAAAAATCAATTTTATTTGTTTATTTTGCAAACTATTAGTTATGAGCAAAAAAGGTTAATACAAAAATTGTAGATCTATTAAAAGTGCACATATTTTTTTCTATATACCTTTTTCTTCTATGACTGACCGTTTTCGAGAAAGATGCGATTTTTTTACTACAAATCTTGACTCATAGACAAAGACTCTTTTTTATAACCTGGAAACTTTCGGCGATAATCACTCACAATCTGAAGCACTTCCTGTTTCTGTTGTTCGGTTTTCGTGAATAATTTGTTATACTCTTCCATAAGCTTAACAAAAATCTTTCGCAAAAACGGTTAGTGTCGGCGGAAACGAATTGCTCAATTATATTGCTAATAATTTCTGGGATTTCATTGATTCGTACTTGTACTTGCTTTAAATTTTCATTTGGTGATTCTGTTTCGCGATTCATAGCATTGACCATTTTCATTTTCGATTCTGATGACAACTTCGGATCAAAGAAAGCTAATGCGACAGTGTCAGAGCTTAAATATCATAAATTATTCATTAGTTTTTTTAATGCAACACGAGAGATATCGAGATCGACAGCTTGATATTCATAAAGTTTTGAGAAAATCCTGAAATCCAGATGACGTGCTTGGGCAGCAGAAGGCGCACCAAACCATGCTTCGACATACACACTAACAATAAAAATACCAACATCGCAGATAGCATTCTGTCCTTCTAGACTTAATACAAATTCACGACAAAAGAGAAAAATTTTCATGCAATGAATAGATTTTTCCATCCACCTCGCATAATGGATAGCCGTCGGAATACGGAAAAATACTCCACGAGGTGGTACTTCGCCAAGGAAAATTATTACTATTCCAAAAATGCCCTATAATCCTCCCTAGGCTGCTGTTCCTTTAAAGTGTTTTTAACAAAATCAAGGATTCGAGATACGTCGCCTTTATTGACCGTCTTTGACCGTTTCGTTTTCAACCCCTGATTGAAAATTATTAACATTGATTCCAGGCCAAGCTTTTTGAATATTTTTAAAGATAAATACAATCGGACCTGTAGTTGTACGCATCTTTTTCTCGAAACCGCCTCTAAGAATAATTTCATATATATGATGTCTACAAGCAAAGTACAAAAGATCTTTTTCTAAAAAATTTTCTATCAAAACGCACGCACCTCTATAACTTCCAATATTCGATGCTGTTGTATAAAAACTAATGCTTTAACACAATCTTGGAGACCCCACTCAACAAGAATGTCACAAGCAGCAGATGCCTGATCTTTTCCAGTCCCAGATTGCAGTATACAGGCACTCCAAGAAGTTGTTTAGCATCGCCAATCGAAAGAAACACAAGAAGTCGATCAACGGTCTCCTTACCTGTTAACGCTGGCAGTAACTTACCATCCCAGTGCACGAGAGCAGCTGCCAATTTCGTGTTTATGAACTGCTCTTTAATTACAGTCGCCTTTTCTGCACGTATTTTTCCTCTTGCAATATGAATGGACGGCCTGTTGATGACAAAATCCTGCACATCATGGCCTAGCGTCTCGGTAGCTGCAATGAAAATATGAAATGCATCCCTGTCACTGATTTTACATTTATCTAAGGCCGCAGCAAGCTTAGGAGTCACTAGTGTACGACTCCCTCTTGTCCGTTTTGCTTTTGGTGCTAAAAATTCCAATTTTGTATCTTCTGAGAGACGAGGTTGTACCATAGTATTATCAGTGGATTTTCCAGAAACTGATACATTTATATCTGTACTTGATTCCAAACTGCTGGCGCTTGTAGATGTCGTCAATTCGGCAGTTTCAGCTTTAAAAAAAAAAGAAGAGATTCAATGATGCAAAATTAAATTAAAAAACTGAAATGTGAGAAAAGTAGGAGTATTGATAATTGCATGATTGAAATTTTGTTTATACATTACTTTATTAGTTGTTTCATTTCAAGATCGCTTCGCTCTTTTCTCATCAACGCAGCCTCTTATCGTTCTGCAATTTTTCTTTCTCTTATAGCTTCCTCATAATCGACTCCAAACATGTACCCTTGTCAACTCTTTAACCTTTGATTCATTAAAATTCTCGAGCTTCGATTTGAAATTTTGTTCTTTTTTCTTATGAGCCTCCAATGTTCTCCCAACGTGATTTTGTAATTGCCTCCATTCGCGTAAACTTAACTTCACCACACGAAGATTGAAAAATAGTACACTTAAAACGTCTTTGTTTGAGGGCAATTTATTCCCAGTTTTTGTATTCCAGTAATATCCAAGTAAATAAATTTTTTCACGTCATAGACGGACAGAAGACATTCTGACATAAAATTTTTTGTTGACTTGTCCGATATCCGAAAGAGAGCTACGTCAGGTATGTGGGTGGGTGGTTAACTGTGGACTGGAATCATAAGTCCTTGAGATTTTAGAAGAACATCTGCTCAGTGCAACGACATTACTGCATTAGTATTGGTACCTCTTGGTAGCGCTTGGACAAAAATACTCAGGAAACAGGGAAGGACACAGATAGACTAAAAGCAAAAAAGTGCTACGTGCTTTATGGAAGACTCCTAGATTATCATCTAGTAGAGTACTTGAAGCAGCTTTATTCGTGGCATACTTTTTCTAATTTTTTCAGAAAACAGTCAGTCATAGAAGAAAAAGTTGTAGACAAAAATATATGCATTTTTAATATATCTACAACTCTCGCATCAAGTTTTTTTCATATAATTAATATTTTGCAAAATAAACAAACAAAATTGATTTTTTAAAGGTTTTTTTTATTTTCAAGGACCCAGGGGCACCCTTTCCCTTAGTCCGATTAAGCTCAAATCTTACACGAATTATTTCTACATAAAATGGAACCAAAGTAGGGGGTAGCGTTAAAAAAATCTAAAAAAATTTTTTCAAGAGTAAATAAGAGCCAACTTAGTGTTGCCCCTAGCGTCGTCCACCGGTGCTATCTGCGCTTCACCACGGAAGGTTTTCCTCAATTTGATGTATCCACCTCGCGTTTACCCTACTTGACTGATTACCTTCTACATTTCGTACCCTCAGTTTTGTCCGTGCGTTCTCTCCCAAAAACCACCTAAGTCGATTTAGGTTTTGGTAACAAACAGTGATACTTTTAAAATGATTGATTTTAGTAGTGTTAGGTTCCCTCGGTTTTTTCCTACAATAACAAAGATTTTGTCTTAAAAATGTGGGGAATGATAGCGAACATTCTAACGGGCGTCTCCGAACTCTTCATTTGTAGAATAATTTAAAAACATTGAACTTTGCTAAATTTGATTAATTTATCGGTATTTTAAGATTATGTGTGGTAAAATTCTGCCCAGCTTTACTACTATCTGATTTTTTCATGTAGTCCGGTCACTTTGGGAATCATTATCTCGGGTCAAAAAAATGGTACAAACTAA
>JAAAKG020144745.1:0-11050 GCA_010014905.2 Druon quercuslanigerum
TCCCTTGCTAGGCTAGTGTTCACCGCATGGGCCACCGAGGCTCTTCCAGAGTGCGAGGCGGGAATCGAACCCGCAAAACGACAGAGTGGATCCAAAGCCTGCGCTTTAGCCCCCACGACCATCGTCCCACTGAATTAAACTTATTCATTAAAGTTCTCTAAAAAACGTTAAAATATTTAGAAACTTTTGAAATCCCTGTAGATTTAATAAAAACCTTGAACCTTGTGAAAATGTTTTCAATATCCTGAAAATTCCTTTAAATTTTTTAAATCGTTTTAAATCCTTTAAAATTCAATGAAAGTTAATTTAATTATTTAAGTTCTCTATAAATCGCTTGAAATCTTTGGAAATCCAACAACATTTTTTAAAGTTCCTTAAAATGTTTGGAAATCCTAAAAATTTCTTTGAAACTCCTTAAAATTACTTGAAATCTTTGGAAAAACTACAAAAGTCTTTGAAATTTCTTAAAATCAATTTAAATCTTTAGAAATATTTGAAATTCCTTGAAATATTTTACGATTTATTAATATCCTTGAATCTTGTGAAAGTCTTTGTAATTTTCTTAAAATTCCTTTAAATTTTTTTAATCTCTATAAATCTCTTAAAACCTTTGGAAGTCCAACAAAATTTTCTGAAGATCCTCAAAAGCTTTGGAAATCCCCAAAAAATTTTTAAAACTCCTTAAAATTACTTGAAATCTTTTTAAATCCTACAAAAGTCTTTGAAATTCCTTAAAGTATAAATTATCTAAAAGCCCTTAAATATAATTTGAACTGAACTTATTCACTAAAGTTTAAAAAAACAGTTTGAATCCCTATAAATATTTTAAATACCTTGAAATATTTTGAAACTTATTAAAATCCTTGAACCTTGTGAAAGTCCTCGAAATTCACATTAAATTTTTTTAATCGCTATAAATCCCTTAAAATTCAATAAAAGTTAATTTATTTATCTAAGTTCTCTATAAATTCCTTTAAATATTTGGAAATCCAACAAAATTTTTTGAAGTTCCTTAAAATCTTTGAAATTCTAAAAAATTTTTTTTTGAAACTCCTTAAAATTACTTGAAATCTGTGGAAATCCTAAAAAATTCTTTGAAATTCCTTAAAATCAATTAAAATCTTTGGAAAATGTAAAAATCCACTCGAAAAAGTATTAATTATTTGAAAGCCCGTAAATAAAATTTGAAAAAAAAATTGAACCCCTAGAATTGTTTGAAATCCCTTGAAATATTTTGAGATATATTAAAATCCTTGAATCTTGTAAAAGTTTTTGAAATTTCCTTAAAATTTTTAAATCGCTATAAATCCCTTAAAATTCAATAAAAGTTAATTTATTGATCTAAGATCTCTATAAATCCCTTAAAATCTTTGGAAATCCAACAAAATTTTTTGAAGTTCCTTAAAATCTTTGAAAATTGTAAATTTTTTTAAACTCCTTAAAATTACTTGGAATCTTTTGAAATCCTAAAAAGTTCTTTGAAATTCCTTAAAATCAATTTAAATCTTTGGCAAATGATTTTAAAAATACACTCAAAAAGGTATTAATTATTTGAAGGCCTTAAATATAATCTGAACTGAACTTAAGTTAAAAAAACAGTTTGAATCCCTAGAAACATTTGAAATCCCTTGAAATATTTTGAAATTTATTGAAATCCTTGAATCTTGTAAAAGTCATCGAAATTTAGTTAAAATTACTTAAAATTTTTTTAATCGCTATAAATCCTTTAAAATTCAATAAAAGTCCATTTATTTTGCACTTAAAATCCAGCAAAATTGGTTGAAATTCCTTAAATTCTTTGAAACTCTTTAAAATGACTTGAAATCTTTGGAAATCCTACAAAAGGCTTTAAAAATTGCCTAAAATAAATTGAAATCTTTAAAAAACGTAAAAATCCATTTAAAAAAGTATAAAATATTCAGGGCAGCCGTTTTAACCAAAGAAAAAAATTTAGGGTCTTTTCCAGGTTTGCAAATATTCTTCACGGTAAATTTAATTTAAAAATTCAAACGCTTAAAGCTAACCATTTTTCAATTTAAATTAATGAAAAATTAGCTGGAAATTGAAGCACTGAAGGGGGAACTCTTAAATTAAACACTTAAAATTGAAGTTTAGAATTTTTATCATTCAAAAATTGTGTATTCAAATGAAAATTTTTTTGTTTAATATTTTTAAATGTAGTATTTTAACTAATTTTAAACTAGAAACCTTAAAACTTGAACCAGTAACATTTTTTAAATTAAAGAATGTTTACATTAGACGTTGAATTATTTTTATTTTAAATAATTTCAATATGCTTAAAAAGCATACAAAATCTGTCATTTGTTTAAGTCTTCCGAAACTGCATTTTAAAATTATTTAAATTTAAAATTGACGCTTAAAAACAAAAATCTAAAATAAATTCACTGTCCAGCCTAGAAATTCTTTGAAATTCCTAAAAAAAAATCACTTAAAATATTTGAAAAATGGAAAATTGAATTTCAAAGAGTATGAATCATTTGAAAATCCTTTGAAATTTCTACAAAGATCTTTAAAATCCCTTGAGAGGATTTCTTCTTCAATTTCCTTCTTAAAACTCAGAATTAAAATTATTTTACAAAATTCCCATTCCATGTCAAAAATTCTCTATTCCAAGTCAAATAATAATTCTTTAATCAAATTTCCTATTTAAAAGTCTAATTTCTAATTCCTTGACGAAATCTTTTCTTTCCAAGTGAAATTTATAATTCTTTACAGAAATTGCCTGTACCAATTTTCAAAATTAAATTACTTTATTAAAACATCCTTTCTCAAACCCAAAATTATATTTCTTTTAGAGAAATCCGTATTCCAAGTAAAAATTAAATTAAATTCTAAAATCACCTGTTCCAGCTTCGAATTATATTTATTTAAAAAATTTTTATGTTAATTCTCTTTTTCAAGAATTGGAAATATAGAAGTTTCAAATTACACAAAATTCATTTCAATTCAAAAAAATCACCTGTTCCAGCTTCGAATTATATTTATTTTAAAAAAATTTTACGTTAATTCTCTTTTTCCAGAATTTGAAATATGGAAGTTTCAAATTACACAAAATTCATTTCAATTCAAAAAAATCACCTGTTCCAGCTTCGAATTATATTTATTTAAAAAAAATGTTATGTTAATTCTCTTTTTCAAGAATTGGAAATATGGAAGTTTCAAATTACACAAAATTCATTTCAATTCAAAAAAATCACCTGTTCCAGGTTCGAATTATATTTATTAAAAAAATTGTTTGTGTTAATTCTCTTTTTAAAGAATTAGAAATATGGAAGTTTCAAATTACACAAAACTCATTTCAATTCAAAAAAATCACCTGTTCCAGCTTCGAATTATATTTATTTGAAATTTTTTTATGTTAATTCTCTTTTTCAAGAATTTGAAATATGGAAGTTTCAAATTACACAAAATTTATTTCAATTCAAAAAAATCACCTGTTACAGCTTCGAATTATATTTATTATAAATTTTTTTACGTTAATTCTCTTTTTCAAGAATTTGATATAGGGAAGTTTCAAATTACAACTTATTTCAAAAATTCTTTTCAAATTAAAAAAAATAAAAGTACCTTTTTAATGTAGTAAACAATTATTTAATAGAGGAATAATAAGGTAAAATTGAATTTAATTATAATGCTTTCCCATTATATAAACCACAATGCAATTTGCGGGTTAATTCTGATTTTCCGGTCCAGGTACCTACTATTATGACCTTTTGACCCAAATTGTTACTGAAGGCATGACCGCTTTCAGATAATCTAATTATTCAGGAAATAGCCATTGGCCGATATTGCGTAATAATAATGTCAGGGGACTGAATTTTCATGAAAACATTATAAATCTATTTATTGCATAAAAAAAATGTAATCACTACTTCTATCACAAAATTTTAAGTTTATTTTTACATTTTAAATGAAGCATACAGTTTGGCCTCAATGTTGCTTTTTGCATTATAAAACTTTTTATACCGGATGCCAACAATTTTGTCAACATTTTTTTTAATAATGGTCAATTTTGTTTGAAATTCTGTTTTTTTTTTAAATAATAAAAATCTTTAATTTTTCTTTTTTTATGCTGAAGGATTACACACTCTTTCGAAATAAACAAATAAAAAAATTTAAACAACAAATTTGTTCCTTTTAAAAATAATTACAAAAAGTTCCTGTACCACTTTTCGTTTTTTTTATTCTTGAAAGTAAAATAAAAAATTTATTATAAAAATTCTCCGGCTTCAGATTTTAATTTCCAAAATAATTTTAAACCAATTTTCAACAACTTTTAAAAATTTGAAATTTTATTTTAAAAAATTTGTTTAGAACAAGAATTGTTGAGTTTATTTAATTTGTAAATAACTTTAAATTCTCTAATTTATAAAGTTTCATTAAAAATTGTTTTCTATTCTCAAAGCTTTTTATTGGAAATTGATTAATTCTGAACAAACAAGATCGTCAATTGTTAAAAGACTTTCTTTTTAAAATTATACAATTCAGAATTATTTAAATCAGAACCAAATAATTTTGAAGTTTGTTAACATCAAATTATTTCAATGTCAACTTATTTTATTTCACAATAATTTAATAAACAAGTCAGTCAATTGTTAAAAGGCTTTTTTCTTAAAATTAAACAATTTGGAATTATTTAAATTACAACCAAATAATTTTGAATTTTGTTAACGTCAAATTATGTCAATGTCAACCTCTTTTATCCCACAATAATTTTTCTACGAACGAATTTAATTTAAAATTGTAATATTTTGAACCATTTAAATTTGAGACTTCTTGTAAATTTAGTTGTGCAAGATCAGTTAATGTTAACGTGTAGCTGTACAAATAATAAAGTATGAGAAAAAGTCTAAAAATATTCGATTATTAGTGCGATTGAATTTTAGATAAAAAAAAAATTGATAACTGAAGTTTAAATATTTATCAGAAGCACTCAGGAAAAAGCAGATTACATGTATTATGTAATATCGACTATCAAGAAATGTCAACGCAAAATAGGTAACGAAACGTTCATATTATTTTACAAGAAAAAAATGTTAAAACGTAAAAAAATAATTCATTTTGACCATGTTCTTTGCAATTTAATTTTTTCTCACTGCTGCTTTTTACCAATTTTTGAACAAAAATTAAATTTTAATCAATAATAGTTGATTTGTTCGCAGAAAACTTTTTCTACAAAACTCTGTTTCTAATTTTGTTCATTTTTCCATTGAATAAATAGTACAAATATATATTTTTTAAATAAAACGTTTCTTAAACAAATAGCTATATTTTTAAAACTTTACTATTTTCAAAATTGAAAACAGTATATAAAAATAAAATCCAACCATTTTTTTAATTGGTGTAAGGTGGCAGTATGAAAAAATTAATTTAAAAAATACTATTGTAAATAAATTAAAAGTTTTTCCTGAGACTTAAAATCTTATTTATTTACATTGATATTAATATTATTATTTTATTTATGACGACTGAATGATTCATCACGTATTTTATTTCTGATTTGGCTTGATGAAGTCATTACGCATATCTGGATATTATCGAATGCTTGAGATAAATATTTAAAATTTATTTATTAATTTAATTTCTTATTTCAAATTCATTCACACTAATAATGGAATATTGTTAGGTTTATTATAATATTTTATTTTTATACCTACGTTAATATAAACTAATCTTCTACAACTAAACCTTTCAATTTTTAACAAAACAATTAAGTTTTTAAACAAATAGTTAATTTTTTAATCACATAGTTGAAATTCCAGCCTACAGAGATTTGTTTCCAATCAAACGGTTTAATTTTTAATAAAAAAAAGATTAAAATTAAAACCAAACCAGATCCATCTTTAAACAGTTATTATTTTAACTAAAAAAAATTAATTATTTTATATCCAGCTGAATTTTCAAATAAAAAAGGTTGAAAACGTTCATTTTTAACAACAACCAAAAAAGAATGTTCAACCAGTTTAATTAACTAAAAACGACGAATTTTCAACAAATTTTTTTATTTATTAGGAAAATATATTTTTTACCAAAAATGGAAGTTAAATTTTCAGATAAAAAAAACAAATAGTTAAATTTTTAACCAAAAAGATGAATTTTTAAAGCAAGATCATTAATTTTATTTTTTTTAAAAACACGAATCTTGAACAAAATACATCTCTTTTTAACAAAATGATTGAATTTTAAAACCAAAAGGAAGAATGATCTAAAAAACGGTTGAATATTTAACCCAAAAATATTATTTTTTTAAAACAATAACGTTCACTTTCTATCAAAAAGTTCAAGATCCATAATAATAGTTTAATTTCCTATCAAATTTTTAAATGCTTAACCAAACCAGATTAATTTAGATCGAATCTAGAAATTCAGAAATCTAAATTTAGAAAAATTTAGATCGAAATTTAGATAGAATTTTTAATCAAAAAGGATGAATGGTGAACCAGGAAGATTAATTTTCGAATAAAGAAATAAGAATTTTCAACAATATACATTAATAATTACGTAGAAAAAATCAATTTTAAACTAAAAAATATGAATTTTAAGCAAATAGTAAAAAAAAGGTTGAATTTGCAACCTAAGAATATAATTTTTAATATAAATTTATACCAAAATGTTGAATTGTCATGAAAGGAATTTTATTTTATTTTTTTTAAATTTAATTTTCAAACCAACTTTTAATCAAATCAACGTCAATCAATCAATAAATCAATTTCAATTAATATCAATCAAATCAATTTTTAATAAAATTGATCAATTTTCAACCAAGAAGGTTAATCTTCGAATAAAAAGACAACGAATTTTTAACAAAATACATTAACTTTAAAGTAGAAAAAGATCAATTTACAATTAGAAATATAAGTTTTTAACAAAAAATATAAGTTAGTTTTTTAGAGAAAAAATTAATTTTCAACAAAATTGTTGAAGTTTAATGTCAAAAGAACGAATTATCTACAAAATGGTTCAATTTACAACACAAAAATAGGTTTTTTTTAATAATAAAAAAGTTAATTTTCAACCGAATAGTTTCATTCTGTACCCAATTGTTATTCTTAAAAAATCAGATTATTAATTTAGACCTAGCGAATTGAATTTTTTTTATCAAAAAGGATGAATTTTCAAAGAAAAAGATTAATTTTTTATCAAAAAACATAAGTTTTCAACAAAATAGATTAATTTCCAATAAAATTTGTTTACGTTAAAACAAAAATGATGATTTATCTTCAAAAGGTTGATTTTTTTAAACCAAAAATATTATGTTTTATTGAAAAACTTAATTTTCCACAAAACGGTTAAATATTGGTGAAAATATAATTTTAAAAACAAATTTTCACCGACTAATTAATTTTCTACTAAATTTTTTAATTCTCAACTTATCAGAATTATTTTGATCCAATCAGTTGCATTTATAATAAAAAGGAAAGATTTCCAACCAAGATTTATTTTTGAAAAAAGACGAATTTTGAACGAAAAATATATTAAATTTTAACTAGAAAAGCTCAATTTTCCATAAAAAAATATAAATCTTTTAAAAAAAATTAAATAGTCACATTGGAAGTTAAAAAAAATAAATAAAAAAAAGGATTACAAAAAAAGTAACACTCTAATAAAAATATGAATCCTAAAAACAATTGCTTTTCAACAAAAGATTTCAACCCAAAAAATGATTTTTTTTAACCCGTAAGATCTTAAAAAATATATATTTTTAACGAAATAGTTCTACTTTCAACCGAATAGTTGAATTTTTAACTAAAAAAGATTAATTTTAAATAAAATAGTTACTTTTTCAACCAAAATCATTAATTTTCCAGAAATAAGATTAATTTTCTACCAAAAGAACACGAGTTTACAATAAAATATTATAATTATTAAATATAATAATTTAACAAAAAAGATAATTTTCTATCGAAAAGTTTAATTGTCATAAAAGTAGTTTAGGTTTTAACAAAAACGTTAATTTTTAAACAAATAGTGTAATTTTCTATCAAGCTGTTGAATCCTTTTTAATAAATTTTTTAATAAAAATGATTTATTTTCTATAAAAAAAACACCAGTTTTCAAGAAAAAATGTTGAGTTTTAAAGCCAAAATAAGCTAAAATTATTATTTTTTTTAATTTAAAAAAGCCTCGGCCAAACTTTATCCATTTAGATCTGAATAATTGCATTTTTAATAAAAAAAGGATGAATTTCCAACAAAAATGCTGACGTTTCCAGCAAGAAGAGAAACTTTTTTTAAACAAAAAAACATGAGTTTTCAAAAAATAGATTAATTTTCAATTAACTTGTATGACATTAAAGCTAAAAGAAGTATTTATTTACAAAACGGTTAAATTTTTATCCCATAAATATTATTTTTGATTGAAAAAGCTAATTTTCCCCAAAAAGGTTAAATATTTGTATAAATACATATTTTTTTTCAATTAATTTTTCATCAAATACTTAAATACTTATTTAATCATAATAATTAAGACCTAAACAGCTGTATTTTTAATAAAAAATGATACATTGCGAAATAAGATTAATTTTTTATTAAAAAAAAACGAATTTTAAACGAAAAGATCAATTTTCCATGAAAAATATAAATTTTCAGACAAGTGGAATGGTTATGTTGTTAGTTTAAAAAAATATTTTTTTAACATAGTTACATTTGATAAATCTACAAACAAAAAAACTAATTTTTAATAAAGTAGTTCAACTTTGGACCAACTAGCTGAATTTTTGGCAAAAAAATATAAGTTTTTAACTACATAGATTAATTTTTAATAACTTGGTTTAACGTTGATGCCAAAAGGATAATTTATTTACAAAACAGTTGAATTTATAACACATAAATATTATTTTTCATTAAAAAAACTATTTTTCCACAAAGAGGTTAAATATTCGTAAAAATATGTATGTAAATTTTTTTAAATTTTTTACCAAACAGTTAAATCCTCATTTTTGATCAAATAAAAAATTATTTTTCAATAAAAAATATAAATTTTTCAAAGAAAAATGGAATCGTTATGTTGTTAGTTCAACTTTGGACCATCTGGCTGAATTTTTTGCCAAAAACGACGATTTTTTAAAACAAAATAGTCGCAATTTTAACAAATAAACGAAAAATTTCAATCAAATAGAAAAAAGGACAAGTTTCTTAAAAGAGAAAAATGAAGAATATCTTTAAATTATCAACAGGAAACGTTATATGTTATCAAGTTCCTAACGTTACTTCCACTTCCCATTCTGTTACAAACTGTATTTTTTAGCGTGACCTCCTTCCCCTTCAAATTGGTGACGTTTACGAACGACCCTTACATTACACGCAGAAAAAATGACTGCAAAAATGTAAATTTTGTCGAAAAAATAGTTCAATAATTGCTATGCTCGTAACTGAATTAGAAAAATAGATTTGAGCTATTCCACATGAGACCTTTCAACAGTAAATGTCCACGACCTTCAAACGTTCAACGCTCTAAATCGTTTGTACATATGAAAAGTACATAACCTCAAACGTAGGTATTACGAACTGTTGAAAGTGATACCAATTTTTTCATAAAAACAAATCTTTATAACCCTTTTATTGACAAATTAAAATTTAAAGTAATTACAACTATTTTCTGCCCTATAGAGGCATTCTTACAAAGATAAACAATAATAAATGATATAAAAAAAAGACCAAAAGTGAAGGTGTAAAAATGTGAAATTTCTGGGGTGGATCCCGTTTGTTTCCAATATATCCTTTTCCAATACCCAAGTGACTCTAATTACCGTATGTAGCGCCACATGTTCCCAAATCCTCGTGTCAAAAAACTTACCTTTCAAAGAGACAAGCAACGATTTTCTAATCTCCGCATCCACAACTCCGAAATTCTTGTCTTCCAGCTCCAAAAAATCACTCCGTTTTTAGGTTATTTGCGCGACTAGGTTATACACGTTTCACACGTCCAGGATGATGGTTTTTTGTTACTAAAGAAAAAAAAGAACGCGTTTTCTTCTGTGGTAAATAAAAATCACGCGTGTTCCTCTCGAGTAGGGTTAAAAAACTTAAACGGATTAAATTCACTGGGCACTTTCGAAGCGACGAATTTTCTAGGAACAATCCCAGTTCTCAGGAAAAATCTCGTCCTCCTCGAGGACCGGCTTCGAGTGGAAAGTATGTGGCACAACTCACGGGCACAATAACGAGCGGCTCACCATGGTAGCGATATAATGATGTGGCTCACTCGCGTACAATTTCGACTTGGAGCAAGGAACTGAATTTAAATTAAAAAATTTTTCAGTCCCGGAGTCATAAATTGAACCTTATCGTCTCAACCGGGATCGGAAGAGAAGACACGTCCGAGTGACAGACTAGTCCGTAAGAGTACTGAACAATACTGAGCGTACTGAGTAGTTTAGTACAGCGATCTGCGATTTCGTGATGAATACGAGTACAGTAACACGCACACCAACACCGCGAGTACCACACAGTCACACACTCAGAGAGAGAGGAAAGCGGGGCGAGTCGTTTTGATTGGGATTGTGATTCCAAGGTACGTCAGTGGGAACAGGTTGTTGTAAGCAAGCGCAGTGAGGACTGGCAGCCATTGGTATGCAGTTTAACGTTGCCACATGACGTCATCGGAATAAGCAGGGGCGTACCAAAGATATTTTTGGGTGTACTATGTATTTCAATGATAAAGATTAAATTTATTTAGAAAAAAAATTATTTTAAACCCGAAAAGACGAATTTTTAACAGATAAAGATTTTTTTACTTAGGAAAGAGATAAAATTTCATCTAAATTGTTGATTCTTAAAACCAAAAGACGAATTTTATCTACAAAAAATGAATTTTTTAACAAAAAATATGACTTAAGGAAAAATTTTATTTTCAACGAAATTGATGCATTTTTACCTAACAAAAATGAACATTTTTATATAAAAAATGGTTATTTTTATTTCAAGAATTCTACAAAAATTGAGTTTTCAAACAAAAAATATGACTTTTCAGCGAAAAATTAATTTCCCACGAAATTGATGTATTTTTACCCAACAAAAATGAAATAAAA
>JAAAKG020144746.1:0-11050 GCA_010014905.2 Druon quercuslanigerum
TTTATTTTTTTTTCTAGACAGGGAAAACACTGTTCCTACCAAAATTAATTCAACAAAAAAAACACAAAATATATTGTCTGAAACGTATTCTGATCTTTTTTCCTGCAATAAATATATTCTACAAAAAAAAATTTTCTGCATAGAATATTTCTGACACAGAATTTAATATTTTTTGTCGCTGTTATATTGTTCCTACGCGAAACATTCTCTAAAAAAATATTAAATGCACAAAATTATACTTTGTTATGAAAATATTCTAAGAACATTTGTACACAACAATCTGGGAAAACGCTGTTCCTAAACAATATACATTTTCCTACATTAAATATTTTGGACGCAAAATATTTTCTACACAGAATATTTTCTACAAAGAATTTAATATTATTTATTAGTGTTACATAGTTCCTGCAAAATATAATTTCTCCACATACTGCTTCCTACGCAGAATTTAAGACTGTTATATTTTATTTACACAAAATACTTTATCCACAGAATATTTCCGGCACAAAATTTCATATTGTTTAATACTTTAATTTTTATTCTACACAAAATATTTTTTACACAGATAATTTACTGCATAAGATTAAATATTTATATTTTGTTATCAAGATATTCTATAGTTCCTACAAAAAATACTTTATTCACATACTATTTCCTACGCAGACTTTCATATTGTTTTCATATTTTTATTGTTATTGTTACTACACACAATTCAAGAGTCGTATTTTTTTAAGAATATATTCTAAAAATATTGGTACAAAAAATGTCGAGGCAAATATTTTCCCTACACGACATATATCCTACACAACATAATGAAAACATAACTAAAATATTTTCTAGACAGGGAAAACGCTGCAATAAATATATTCTACACAAAATTTCTTCTACATAGAATATTTCTGACACAGAATTTAATATTGTTTAATAACTTAATTTTTTACACCAAATATATTCGACACATAATTTAATATTGATTGTTACTGTTATATTGTTCCTACACAAAATATTTAATACACAAAATTAAATGGTTATATTTTATCACGAAAATATTCTGAGAATATTTGTACACAAAAATATAAGAAAACGCTAGTCCTATATAATTCATATATTCCTACACTAACTCTTTTGGACGCAAAATATTTCCCACGTAGATTTTAATACTCTTATATTTTTCTTGCACAAAATACTTTATACATAGAGTATTTACCACACAAATTTCAAGACTTATGTTTTCTGATGAAGATATTCTGAACATATATGTACACAAAAATTTTTTCTTCAATATTTTCCCTACAAAAAATATATTCAAGACGAAATTTTACCTACACAACACATTGAAAACAGTAAATAAAATATTTTCTACGCGGGAAAAACGCTGTCCCTACAAAAATTAATTCAACAACAAAAAAAAAACACAAAATAAATTATCTAAATTGTATGCTAATCTCTTTTTCCTGCATTAAATATTTTCTATACAAAATTGTTTCTACACAGAATATTTCCGATACAGAATTTAATATTATGTAATAATTTTATTTTTTTTCTGCGCAAAATATTTTCTGCTCATAATTTAATAGTTTTGATAATTTACTCTTTTTACACAAAATATATTTTACACAGAATTTAATACTCTTATATTATTCCTTCGCTAAATGTTTTCTACACAGAATTTTGCATACTCAAAATTAAAAAGTTATATTTGATTGTAAAGATATTCTAAAAATATTGTACACAACAATATTATTTCCGATGTTTTCCCTACATAAAAGAAAAATTTGACAAAACGCTGTTTCTTCACAAATTTATTCTACACGATATTTATTGTAAACAACGTCAACATATCATATCTTTCCTACGCTAAATATTTTCTACACAAAATATTTCCTACGCCAAATTTTTTCAACACAGAATATTTTCTACACGAAATTGAATAATTTTTAATAATTTACTTTTCTACACAGAATATTTCCCATACAGAATATAATATTGTTTAATGAATTTATTTTTTCCTACACAAAATATTTTCTGATCATAATATAATGCTGTGATATTTTTCTTACACAAAATCTTTTCTCCACAGAAAATTTGCTACAGATAATTTAGTATTCTGTATTACTGTTATATTGTTCCTACATAAAATACTACACAAAATTGAAGAGTTATATTTTTTATGAAGATATTCTAAAAATTTAATTAAAAATACATTAAAAAGATTAAATAAAATATTTTATACACTAGGAAAACGCTATTACAACAGAAATTAATTTAACAACAAAAAAACACAAAATATGCTGTCTGAAACGTATGCTGATCTTTTTTTCCTGCAAAAAATATTTTCGACTTAAAATTGCTTCTAAAGAATGTTTCCGACATAGAATTTAATATTGTATAATAATTAAATTTTTTTACGCAAAATATTTTCGACACAAAATTTAATTTTTTGGTCACTGTTATATTATTCCTTCGCAAAACATTTTCTATAAAAAATATTTAATGCTCGCAATTAAATAGTTATATTTTATTACGAAAATATTCCAAGAATATTTTTACACAAAAATACTGGAAAAAGCTGTTTCTAAACAATTTATATTTTCCTACACTAAATATTTTGGATGCAAAATATTTTCTACATAGAATATAATATTGTTATATTTTTCTTACACAAAATACTTTATACATAAAATCTATTCTACGCAGAATATTTTCTACAGAGAATTTAATATTGTTTATTACTGTCATATTGTTCCTACAAAAAATATTTTCTTCTACGCAGAATTTAATACTGTTATATTTTTCTTTCACAAAATATTTACTATACAAAATTCTATAGTTATATTTCATTATGGAATATTGTAAAAATATTGGTACACAAAAATATTATGTGCAATGTTTTCCTTGCAGAAAATATACTCGACAATAAATATATTGTACACAACATATTTAAAACATTAACGCAGGGGAACGCTGTTCCTACAAAAATTACTTCAACAGAAAAAAACACAAAATATGTTGTCTGAAAAGTATGCTGTTCTTTTTTTCCTGCAATACATTCTACACAAATTTGTTTCTACACAGAATATTTCCGACACAGAATTGAATATTGTTTAATAATTTAATTTTTGTACACAAAATATTTTTGACACATAATTTAATATTGTTTGTTACTGTTATATTTATCCTGCACAAAAGATTTTCTATACGAAATATTAATTACACAAAATTAAATGGTTATATTTTATTACGAAAAAATTCTAAGAATATTTGTATGCAAAAACGCTAATCCTTTACAATTTATATATTCCTACACTGACTACTTTGGATGCAAAATATTTACTACACAGAATGTAAAACTCTTATATTTTTCCTACACAAAGTATTATATACACAGTATATTTCCTGCAGAGATTTTAATATTTTCATTAATGTCATATAGTTTCTACAAAAAATACTTTCTCCTCGTACTATTTCCTACGCAGAATTTAATACTGTAATACTTTTTTTTACACAAAATACTTTATACTTTATACATAGAAATATCTCCTCATAATATTTTGTACACAGAATTTAATACTTTCATACTTTTCTACCACAAAATACTTTATACATATTATATTTACTACAAAAATTCAAGAGCTATATTTTTTGATGAAGATATTCTAAAAACATTGATACAAAAAAACGTTATGTCTAATATTTTTCCTACACAAAATATGTTCAACACGAAATATATCCTACGCAACATATTTACAACATAAAATAAAATATTTTCTACACAGGGAAAACGCTGTTCCTAGAAGAATTAATTTAAAAAGAAATACACAAAATATATGATCTAAAAAGTATGCGGATCTTTTTTTCCTGCAATAAATATTTTCTACACAGAATAATTCCAACACAGAATATAATATTATTTAATAATTTTATTTTTTTCGTACGCAACGTATTTTCAGCACATAATTTAATATTGTTTATCAGTGTTAAATTGCTCCTGAATAGAAGAGTTTCTACATAGAGCATTTACTACAATAATTAAATAGTTATATTTTGTTATAAATATATTTTAAATGTATTTTTACACAAAAATATGGGTTAAAGCTGTTTCTCCACACATTTTTTTTACAAAATATATTTTACACTACCTATACAGATCATTATTTTCCTAAAATAAATACTTTTGACGCAAAATATTTTTTTCACAGAATCTTATACTGTTATATAATCCAGAAACAATATTTTTTCTATACAGAATGTTTTTCACACGAAATTTATTATTTTTTAATAATTGCATTTTTTCCTACACAAAATATTTTCTACGCAGAATACATCCTAAAGAGAATTTCATATTGTTTATTACTGTTATATTGTTCCTAAAAAAAATATTTTTCTACATATTATTTCCTACGCAGAATTTAATACTGTTATATTTTTCTTATACACAATACTGTCTACACAGAATATTTTCTACAGAAAATTCAATAGTTATATTTTATTATAAAGCATTGTAAAAATATTGGTACACAAAAATATTATGTCCAATATTTCTCCTATGGAAAATATACTCAACACGAAATACATCCTACACAACACATTGAAAACATTATATAAAATATTTTCTGCATGGGGAAATTGCTGTTTCTGCAAAAATTAATTTAAAAAAAAAACACAAAATATATTGTCTGAAACGTATGCTGATCTTTTTTCCTTGCAATAAATATTTTCAACACAAAATCGTTTCAACACAGAATATTTCCGACACAGGATTTAATATCGTTTAATAATATAATTTTCTTTACACAAAATATTTTTGACACATAATTTTATATTGTTTGTTACTGTAATTTTATTCTTATAAGAATATTTTACACAAAAATATGTGAAAACGCTGTTCCTAAACAATTTATGTTTTCCTTTACTAAATATTTTCAACGCAAAATATTTTCTACACAAAATATAATACTGTTAAATTTTTCCTACACAAAATATTCCTATGAATATTCTCCTCATACTATTTTCTACGCAGGATTTAATACTCTTATACTTTTTTTACGCAAAATACTTCATACATAGAATATATAATACACAAAATTCAAGAGTTATATTTTTCGATGAATATATTCTAAAAATATTAATACAAAAAAATGTTATGTCTAATATTTTTACTATACAAAATGTATTCGACACGAAATATATTCTACCCAACACATTAAAAAAATAAAAATAAAATTTTTCTTTACATCGGGGTTTCTACACATATTTATTCTCCAAAAAATATATTTTCCAAAACCTATGCTGATATTTTTTTTCTACACTAAGTATCTTTAACGTGAAATTTTTTACACAGACTAGTTCCGACACAGAATTTAATATTATTTAATAATTCAACTTTTTCCTGCACAAACTATTCTTTACGCACAATATTTACTGCATAAGATTAAATATTATTTCGTTATGAAAATATTCTAAAAATAATAGTACACAAAAATATGGAACAACGCATTACCTACACGAGGTTATTGTACACTAAATATTTCTTACAGAGAATTTAATATTGTTTCTGACTGTTATATAGTTCCTACAAAAAATTTATTCTTCACATATCATTTCCTACGCAGAGTTTAATACCGTTAAATTTTTCTTACACAAAATATTTCATACATAGTATATTTACTACACCAAATTCCAGAGTTTTATTTTTTTTTGAAGATATTCTAAAAATATGGATACAAAAAAATGCTATGTCCAACACTATACAACTATACTGTTATATTTTTCCTATAGAAAAGGTTTTCTACACAGATTACTCATTACACAAAATTAAATAGTTAATTATATTATATTATGACGATACTCTCAAAATATTGGCAAACAAAAATAATGACAAATCGCTGTTTCTTCACAAATTTATTCTACACAAAATATACTGCACACAATGTATACTGATCATGTTTTTTCTACACGAAATATTTTCTACACAAAATATTTCCTACGTCAAATTTTTTCTATACAGAATATTTTCTACACGAAATTTAATATTTTTCAACAATTTACTTTTTTACATAAAATATATTTTGCATAGAACTTACTGCTGTTATATTATTCCTACACAAAACATTTTCTACACAGAATATTTCATACTCAACATTAAAAAGTTATATTTGATTATGAAGATATTCTAAAAATATTGTAGGAAATAATATTATTTCCAATATTTTCACTGCAACAAATATATTCTACACAAAATATATTCAAAACATTATATAAAATATTTTCTATAAGATTAGGTAATTTTATTCGATGAACGACAAGTTTGCAAGAATTTTCTAACTAATTTTTAGTGGTTTAAAAATGTATTACTTGCCTGAACATTTTTTCCCCCTGTGAAACATGAAAATTTATTTTTTTTAAGATTATTGGTACATTTAATAAATTTAAACAATAAATCATATTTCTTCCCTAACAAATTTGGTAATTATTTACATAATTTCCAATTCTTAAAGTAATTTTTTCTCTTTATATTCGTGAAAAGCTATTATTTTTCGGAACTAATTACACAATCAACGAATCTTAAAAGTAATATATTTTAAAAGATATTTGGTCATTATTTTTAACCATTTTCATTTAAACAATTAATCGTCAATCACTGACGTCTTTTGATAAAAAAGCTGCAAAACACTCTAGTCTCTTTTTATTTCATGCACTATATTCGAACAAATTAATAACATACTAGTAAATTTGGTTACCAATAAAAAAAAGGTTTTAACCTTTTTTATACTTTCATCCATTTGATAACTTGATATAGCTTATATTGCTTATGAACAATCCTTAATTAATTTTATTCAAGATTTATTTTAATTTTAATATTTTTTAGGGTCTTTTGAATTTTTTCTTCAAAAGACTTCTTAGGCAGATTCAACTTTAAAAAGTTCAGCATCATCGAACAGGACACTGCTTTCGTTAAAATAAGAGTTCATTTTTTTACTTACAGTATCCTTGAATAAGAGAATATGAATTCGCTAACCTGTAAAAAAAAGAAAATTTTTTTATTAGTTGAGCAAGTATAGAATAAATTAATATAAATTGGTATAACATCTTACATAATTTTTTTAAGCACCTACAATAAAGTTTAAATTATTTTTTACAATCAAAATAAGAATTGTTTGAAAATATTAATTAATCATGGAGAATTTAGTTAATAATGTTTATTGGAATGCTGAGATACTGAAAAATGCTTCAACCGGAAAATGGCGGATCTTTTTGTATTATATACCTCATAAACAGGTTTACCGTAATTTGAGAGTTCGCTTTTCATGGCAAAGGAATATCAAATAATGGATTTGTTATAAATTATTATTTAATTATGTAAATAAAATTATTGTAAAATATTTCAGTTTAATAATATTATTTATATCCTTATTGCTATTCATTATATTCATGGACAAGTGTCTAAGAACGGCCCTCTTCGACGAAAAAGGTGTGGATCTCAAGACATTGAAGGTACGTGGGTTAGCATCGCTGATTTTAAGGTTCTTATTGCAGAGTCAAACGAAGATTTGAAAAGAATGTTAAGCAAAATGAATAAAATCATGTATATAGCTTAACCAGAAAGGGAAATGGCTTAATGATATTTATAATTATCAATGACATCCATAATTGTTAAAAAAATGTATTGCAAATTTTTAAAACTAAATACTCTTTGATTTTAAAAGACTTTTAATTTAAATTTCTGCAATTTTAAAGAGTTACAGGAGACAATTATTGCATGTTGAAATAATGGAATCCAAATTATATAATTTTTAGGAAGTATATATTTTTTTAAACGATTATCGTATTTCGACTTTTTAACTTTGACTATACATTTTTCTTCGTGTAGGAAAATAATAAATTTTGAAAAATTGGGTGCATTTTAATTCCGAAATATTTTTTCTTGTTTGTTCATTTAATTTTTGAGCATCTTAATGCTTAATTGTTATATTATAAAAAAACCTGTTTTTAAGAACTCGATTTCCGAAAAATTTTCACCCTTATTTTCTCTATAATTACTTATTACATAAGTAAAAATTTCCTTTTAAAAAAATGATAAACTCTATCTGCATGACAAAAATTCTTTTAAAAACATTTATTTTTGACAAAAACTGAATTGAAATAATAAATTGACTAATATAATAAATAAATAAATTATAACTGGTATAATAAATTATTAAAAAAAAATTTTTATACAAAGATTTTTTAAACTTATTTTCCTTACTGAAGTAAAAAAAGTTAAAGTCAAAAAATGAAATTTTAAGCCAAAAAGAATGAAGAACTTCGAATTTTTTTAAAAAAATGTTGATCTCAAAGAATTCTTTGAAACATAAAATAAATAATTTTAAAGAAAATTATGGTAGGTTGTTTTTGTGAATAATGTTTAAAAATAACCAACTTTTCCAACCTGACAATTACGTTTAAATAAACTTTTAGAATCAATTGTGAATATTTGACAAGAATTAAAGAAAACTAGAACCTAGAAATTATTAGAAATTGGAAAAAGCGGGGAAATACCCGGGAAATTTGAATATTTATTTTCAGTTTGAAACTAATATTTTCTTGTTAAAAATTCCACAATTTTGATAAAAATTTGTCTTTTAAAATTAAAAAGATTAATTCAACTATTTTGCTGAGTGCCAACATATTTTGTAGAAAAACTATTTTTTTTGTAGAAAATATCTTTTGTCTTATCAAATTAATCTTCATGTTTAAAAAGGTTAAACATTTGTATGAAAAATTAATTTTTTTATAGTTTGATGATAATTAATTTCAATTAAAAATTCCCTTGTTGTTGAAATACCAGCTATTTAATAGAAAACTTGCTTTTCTATAGACGAAAATTTAAGTATTTTGTTGAATATTTGTTTTTTCGGTTGAATTTTTATTTTGATTTTTGTAACTAAAATCTTGTTAATGAACATTTATTTTTTGACTAAAAATTTAATAATTCAATTTTGTGATGAAATCAATCTTTTTGGTTAAAAAGTCAACTATTCCAGGTAAACATTTAAAATTTCATTTAGAAATGTATCACTTTATTTGAAAATGTAATCATTTTTTCAAACTTATTTTTTTTTGTGCGCAAAGTTATTTTTCTCATGAAAGTAATTTTTTTAACTGAAAATATAACTTATTGATATAGAATTAAATATTCAATAGTTTTAATTTAACATTCAGTTTTGGTGGAACGTTAATTTGTTTAAATTTATGTTTAGTTATTGATGTTTTGGTTGAACAAAATTATCTTTTTTCTAAAAATTAATTCTTTGTTATTGAAAATCCAAGTATCTCAGTTAAAGATTCGTTTTTTAGTAAAAAATTTATCTTTTTAATTTAAAATTTAACTATTACAGTTGAAGATTCACCATTTTAGTTAAAAAATCATCAGTTAGGTTGAAAATTAAACTATATTTTTGAAAATCCGGTTTTTCTTTGTTGAAAAATAATTTTTTCAACTAAAAGTTTTAACTTACAGATTTTCTCTAAATTAAAAATTATTTAACTCTCAATCCTTTATCTTGAAAAAATTACCATTTAAAGATTCTAAAAAAAAATTGCGAAATTTAAAGTGTTTAATATTGTGATAAAGCTTTAATTTTTCAGATTGGCTATTTTAATCACGCAAAATAATTTTTAATCATTACACAGTTCATAAACATTTTTTATGATTAAAATGAAATAAAAATAACTCATAAAGCTAAAAAAATTCCCTTTGAAACATGAAAATGTATAATAAAGTATAGGCTATACTTAAAATAAAAATATAAAATTTATTTAAACAATTATTTTTGCTAAATTTAATTAATTCAGAAATCACGCCTTATGAAAAATGGACAAACAGTTAAAAATTAGAGAAACAACCGCAACATTATACCAATTATGCAAAGATAATATTATCAACAACTAATAAATAATAATAATAATAATAAATTATATAAACAATTATATAATTTATAAATTTATAGATAATAAATTGTTTAAACAATTATTTTTGATAACTTGATTTCATTATTACCTCACTTCTATTAAAAATTGGACAAAAAGCCTGAAATTTCAGAAAAAACCGCATCTTTGTAGCATTATTCAAATATAATATTATTTAAAATTTTTAAAGTTTAAATAATTAATTCTCTTGACTCTAGTTGATTACATAACTTATCTCAATTGAAAATTTGGCTAAAGTAAATTTTTTTTTAAACTGCAAATTTGTAGCATTTAAAAAAAAAATATTATTAACAATAGTAATAAATCGTTTAAACAATCACTGCTGTTAAAATGAATAAGCTACCACTTCCCTCTAATTAAAAATTGGACAAAAAGTGGACAATTTATAAAAAACCGCGTCTTTCTAACTCCATTCTGGGGGAAAATGGCTAAAAACAATAATAAATTGTTTCAGCAATTTATTTAAACACATAATTATCAGTATCAATTGGTCTCTTATGAGTCAGAAATAATTTGCATTAAAAAAAAACGCAAAAAAGTCACAATTAGCTCAAATAACTCGCAAAATCTTTTTTTTTTACTTATGGGGATTTTATGGTACTTATGGTGTTGAATGTTGATATTCAAAAGTCATATTTTATTCCCATTCTATGGCTAATTGTGAAGAAAAATGATAAGTTTCAGCTCGATTAAAATAATATTGAGGATTCTGAATAAGATTCACAAAAAGGTCTTTTTTTGTTATGAGAAATATGTGTTAAACTTCATGGTGCTTGCAGCACTTATAAATATAATTTTATTCAAAAACAAATATTTTCTCCCTATTTTTTCTTTTCTTTTGATATTTATGTCTCTAATGAGCCGGAAAGTGAAATAGTTTGGAAATTTATTTTTTAATGATTGAATCTTTATCATGTTCCTTTGCATAAAATTATTCTTGAAAAAATTGATTATTTTCCAATCTCAAAATACAAAATTTTAAAGAAAGATACTAAACAAGATTCTTTTCCAATCTATAGGTTTTGCTTATAAATATCATATGATTTCTTTTAATTGAGTTGTGAATGTTACCTCAATTTTC
>JAAAKG020144747.1:0-10841 GCA_010014905.2 Druon quercuslanigerum
AGCCCCGTGCAAAAACTATTCTAAATATATGAAAATCCAACTCTAACCAAAAATGTCTTCGACATGTTGGACTGTAAGCATCTTAAGCCTGTGACATTTTTGAATAATAATAAGAAGACGAAGAAGAAGAAGAATAATAAGCATTACTATCGCGACTGTTTTTATAAGTTTTAAGCTTAGGTTTCTGTTATAAAATTAGTTGCAATCAATAATGGGCTTCTTCTTGTTTTAAAAATAAGTTAAAAATATTTTATTTTATAGATTGTTTTTTTATATTGTCAGAGCTAATTTCTTGAGCTTAACAATTTTATATTGTTTGAACGGAGAACATTTTTTTATTAATATATTTATAACTTCGAATAGGGACATTTTGTATTTTTATTATTTTTGTTGCGTTTAAAAGAACGAGATTTAACGAAATCCTCTTATAATCGTGGATAATACTAAAAATGCTTTCAATTTTTCGAAATTTCCTCAAACTCCCCTGAGATCTTTTAAAATTTTTGAAAATACCAGGTGACCACATGAAATATTTTGAAATACCTTGACTTATTTTAAGGTATTTTAAAAACTCGTATACAGTAAAAAAAACAATTTGTGTATTGCTGATGTATTGAGTACCAAACAATTTTTAAGCGCCAAGATATTTTCTTGCACATTTTGAAAATATATACATAATATAATAAATATTAATTTATGCAAAATTTCAACATAATGAATAAACAATTGACATTAAATTTTTCCTTACACTATGACCACGAATTTTATTCTTGACTATTTTATGTATTATTGCCAAAATTTTATGTGTGCATCCTGTAACAAAAATCTGTGTTGATTAACAATTTATTGCACCTTGTGTCGTTTTTTTAAAAAATCAGTTTTTTTATTTTCAATCTGATTTTTTATGAATTAAAAAAGACGCATGCTTCCAAAAATCACTATTTTAAAATTTGCAGATCTTTTAGGTTTGAAGAACTTTTGTTGGTTAATGTTCTTCGTATCTTGCGTTGCTTTTCGAGTACTAAGAATAACAGTATATGAAATTTTCAAATCTTGAAAAAACTGCTCTTACAATTTTAGTAAATTCTTTATGTTGTTGAATTTGTATCAGAAATGGCTAGCTAACGAACTTGACCTTGAGTTTTCGGCATTAAAGAAGCGTACCTAATGAAAATAATGTTGCTAATGAAAGCGTAACTTATGAAACAGATTAATTCTTTTTTAAAGTGATCGTGCTTAAAAACAGACAAATAGACATACATCAATGTAAAATCAAAGAGACATATTCGGAAAACCCCGATTTTTGAGTCCAAAGGGTTTCAAAAAGTGGACATTTGGAAAAAAGAGGAAGGTCAAATTTTACATAATTTCGATACCTTCTCCGATGATAATGTAAAAATGCACGAGATCATAAATTTTTAAAAAATGTCACAAGTTTTTCTGACTAGCATCGGATGAGGTCATCCAGGCTTTTTAATCAGACTTCTAATCAGCGCCAGAGTAGGCTCCTTGACAGAACCACATTAGCGGTCAGGGCTTCCTATACCTGATTTTTTAACAATAAAATTAACATTCATGAACTTTTGCCTAACCCATAACTTTAACATTTAACAAGTTTGAACAATCGCTCATTAAGACGAATCAACGATGGTCTAATAGTATATACGTAAGGAATATCATTATTCAAGATATAAAACCATTTGAATGAATGAAAGGCCAATCAGGATTGCAAGAACAATGATTCAAATTTTTTTGGGATACATCGATTCAAAGCTTTCGTCTAGATATTATTTAAACCGAAAACGTAAAGTTTGTTAAGAATAGTGGTCAAAAAGGGATGCTTAAGAAAAAAAATTTAACGATAACTTTAAGCCTCGTCAGATAAGAAGTTTTATAAAACATTTCATGTTAGTCTTACTTTTAAGATTCAGGTACCCCGCGAACGTAAGAAGTAGTATTTCAGGGAAATTGTTCATTTTCCTTGAGTAGACGGGATGATAGAAACCAGAAATATGATTTTTTTAAATAATTTTGTATGAACTGACACTATAGTCGGCGGCTTATAATGCATTAACTTTTATGATTTCTATGCGATACCACCGCTTTATTTCATACATAAAATAAACATAGAAGCATAACGACAAGTGTTGATCTCATATATGAAAATTTCTTGTATTTGCTAAACTCAGTGCTAACAGAACATTCATAATTATTACTTTGCGTTACTTTCAAGTTGTGAGGAAATAATTTATGCTTGCAAATAAGCGAAAAAGATATTTACAATGTTATGCAGATCATAGAAACTTTTAAATAAAGCAAGCAGTTTCTTCATGGGATTCTAATTTTTAGTAAAATATTTCAGGATGCTTTCGAAACACAGCAAAAACAACGTGTGAATCTATCGCGATTTTAAGGTAAATTATACCTTTAACAAAGATTAGTCTTGGCAGGGTAAATGGTACCACTAAACAAGGTATTGCTTTCCTTGAAATTCGGTTACAAAACGTCACCTACTATATATTTTTTACAGTTTTCCGTCATAAACAATACATTATAGTTTTGGTCCCCAACACCGAACGAGATAAAACCCCATTTTGAAATTAGCTGTAACACAATTGATCTCAGAGTTTTTATTCTGAAAATAAGAGCAAATTTTTCATCTGATGGTAGTTAAAAATAAAAACTTTCTTTCAAGATTATAAGTGTTACATACTTAACTACAAAATAAAAAATAGAAAGTCTTCTGAATTTAAATATATAACATTAAAATTTTTTCAAAATTGCTTTCAAATACAACTTTTTCTTGTCACGTCTTCTTCTGGATTGATAAGGAAAATGCTGTCATTTTTAACAGTCTTATTTTTTTGGAACGGAGGAAAATTTGGCTTCTATTTATTTTTCTTGTGGATTAGAGAAGGAATTTTTCCGTTATCAACATTTTTCTTGTAATTAAGAGAAAGAAATTAATGAAAAAAAACGTTAATTGGAAGAGGATTTTTTTTCTAATATAGTAACGGATCAAAAAATAAAATTTATGCAGACGGTGGAAATCTTTTGTATTTAAAAAAATTGTCATCTATGGAAATATTAAAAGTACCAAAGTATGATAAATGCTCAATCAGGAACTTTTCTACAGAAAAAGGTGAACTTTGAAACCAAAGAAGATAAATTTTTAATTAAAAAGTTTGTTTTCTAACGAAATAGCCTAATTTTTGACAAAATAATTGAATTTGAAAAGTCATAATTAAATTTTCTAGCCAAAAAGACGAATTTGCAACAAGATAGTAGATTTTTCAACCAGAAGTTTAACTAAAAAGAAGAAGAATTAAAATCTGAATTTTTAACCAGAAATATTATTTTTCAATTAAATACTGAATAGTTAGGTGTTCAACTAAAAACTTTAAAATTGGAGAAAAATTACTTTCAAGGAAGAATAATTGGTTTTTCTTATTAGGAAAAAGGTAAAGTTTCTTGAAAACAAAGAAAAAAAGAAATTGTTTAGAAGAGGAAAATTTATAGGCTCGAAGCCTATGTAGATATAAGGGTGGATTAACAAGCCTACTGTAATATTAGGGCTGTACTGATAGGGAACTTAACTTTATTCAAATAAAAGTAAAATTAAATACACGCTCCGCCACGTATCACAGACCAATCAATTCCCTTGTGACTAGCATCTCCTATCGGTACTACATCGCCTATTTTAAAGCTTACGAAACTCTCTGGAATGGAACTTAGATATTAATTTACCTGAATGTTCTTAACGGAATCTATTCTTAAAATGTTCTACGACCTCTTTTTTACATTGGTATCTAGATTTAGGTTCAAGTCTGTTCCCAATTGCATACAACCGAATACATTTCTTTGTAAGTGCGACACGCTTTTCCTAAGAATTTGCGAATAATAACCATGAAACATTAGGTGAATAGAAGATTTTCTATATAATAGAATATAATAGAATAGAATAGAAGACCAATCTATCTGCCTATCCTGACTATACTTAGCGAGATCTCTTAGTTTAATTTTTCAAAAACAGCATCGACACGGACAAAGATAGTACTGTTATTTCCGTAAACAATAGGAGACCTACCATGGTCACCAATTCCCGGTAAACGGCTCTATAAATAGCACACGTATACAGGCATATCCAAGCCTTCCTCTGACCGCGCAAGTAAACCGGACCCGCAAAATCAACACACATCACTTCAAATAAAGCCGCGTCCTTGACACGATGAATAGGCAGAGATGCTGGCTGTGCCTGCATAGGCTTCGAATTATACCGATTGCAAAGCACACTCTTCTTTAAAGCAAAACGTACCGCTTTACGCTCAGGCAGAATTCAGAATTAACTTAACCGTACAATCATTTAATCCTAGTAATATCGGGCATAGAAAAGTAAAACTATCATCAAGGGTGTAACTAAGGTCATGTCAGATTTCTGTAGTCTATGAAGCACCTATAAACGCAGCCAATAATTCTAAACGTGGGATGGACAAACCTTTTGGCGACACACGTGTCTTCGCACTAAGAAAAAGTATGTTTACCTTCTCTTCATCCTTCACGTGCAAAAATATTACAGCAGCATAAGCCGAGTTGCTGGTATCACAACAGATATGAATAGAGAATTAACCTGTGCCAAACATTCTCGCAATCTCAATCTTCCCTAAAGACGGTCGCTTTTCTTTCCAATGTGAAAATGTTTTTCGCAATTCTAAATCTACGCGAGTATCCCAGTGAATTATTTAATTAGTGGTTTCTAAGTCACATTTATCTTTACTTTACTTAACAACCATCTGTCCACGTAAAAAGGTTTAGATAACTTTTCAAGAACTTCTTAAGGCCATAAGCCTTTCTTCAGATCGAATTCCACACTCTTATGTCGAAAAATTTCTAGCTGTCTATAAACAATCTAAAAGAACATCAAATAATCGCAATTTTTAGGATTAATCCGGATCTGCAAGAATGGCCGGTGAACGCCAGCCAAACCAGCTAGCTCGTGTTCCCGAAATTTTCAACAATATCGAAGGTATCAACTTAATTAAATTCAACCCTTGTTCAAGGAATCCATTCAGGGAGGCAAACTTCTTTATGCTCGCTGACGCATCAAACACCGGTCGTATTTTCGTTGTGCTATATGTTTTTAAAACTGGGCGATGAGATAAGTAATAACACACGGAGCTCAGCTCTTCTACCTTCTTCAATCTTCTTTTAGATAACTCTAGAATTTGAGAAATAGACGCGCGGTCATCCATCCAAGGCAAATCCACCGAATATCTTTTATGCTTAGTAAGTACTATGGTTTTCAACAAATTATCTTCTATTATTTGCTCTTTTACTAATTTATTTGTCTTTCTAGTCGGATCCTGCATACCTAAATCGTCGAGACTCCACAATTCGGAAATATTCGCATTATTTACAAACATAGAGCAACAGTAGCTGCATCTGTTCGCTCAGCCGCAGGATTTCTCGCCATGAGAGCCGAATCCAATATTGTTTCAAAAGCTACAAGGCCATTACTTAACTCGAATTTTGTACCCGTCATCCATTTTCCTACAAAATGCGCTCCTTTAAATACATCAGTAGTATGCTCGTTATTTCCATGTGCAGACTCTATGTCAGATAGTAAAATATTATTTCTTTCTAATTCGTTCAAAAAGTGCTTTTCTTTACATGCGGAATAACATTGTAATTAATACACTGATCCATAGCCTCGAAATCGCGTGCTTATTGCTTGTCACGACTCCTTATGCGATTTCACAAGACATTATGTCGCTGACTATCCGAATTTAACCCATCAAACAATGTCTGTGTCACTTCTTTAGTTGCGATAGAAGTATAGTCTAAAAGCTTTGCTACGTCACTGCGAATATACGTCCTATACGAGCCACTATCAATGACTGCTCTAGCTTTCTTTTCACTTAATACGGAATACAGAAGAAAACACATCGTTTGCATATATACCTCGAGCGAGTAAGAAAAAGTACGAAGATTTTGCTCTTTCTCACACATTTAAAACAGAAATCGTTTTCGCGAATTAAACATCTTATAACATTGCCCAAAAGTTTCCGAACGCTGCCTGATGCTATCTCTGTTGCTTCCTCCCAGGCGAGGGATGGATCGCAAAACCATGCATGGCCATATTTATCCTTCCCTCGTTTTCCATTTCAATTTTCAAGAAATTGAAAATCCTTCATAGTTGATCTGTCGTATCTACTCTGTTAGCTCCGATTTCTCCAATAGTTTCTGTATATTTGCAGAATTTCTTCTGGCAGCGAGGATTCAACGAGTGGATAGAGCAATCGGTCGTTGTGCCGCTAAATAACTCCAGCGCGCGAATATGAGCCGAAATTTCTTCCCTTCATTGGTTGCGTTTCGCAAAACTAAAGAAAGCAACTCTCGAGTTTAACATTCGAGCAGCAAGTCGGCTCGGACGAAATGGCTCTTCAAACTGTCAAAGGCTCTACTGTAATTCTCTGCCGTTGTCGGGTAATCATCACTAAAGATGCTTTCTGCTTTAAACCCAGCTTCCATAGTTTTTTTCAAATATTCTAATTTATCTTCATCCGCGATGGGTGTGTCCTTATAAATTTTCTGAAAGTGTGATCAAAACTGGAGCCACTTATGAACACTGCCACTAAATTTCGGAATTTTTTTCCCCATGTGTCTCTCTTTCGGCCGTTATTCCACTTTCGGTCACCTCGGATTCTAGACTCAACTCGGCACACTGGTTATTCGCACTCTTGAGCTCCAAATATCGTGACTCAAGTAGCTGTAAAGCAACATGACGATCGTCTCACAAAATAATAAAACGCTCGCACTTCTCCACAAAACTGTTCAAACACTTGGTAGAGATAATGCGTTGCTCTCTCCGATACTTCTTTGCGATGTCAATTTTTGTAGGTTACACTCAGCCACCTTACTGTTTTTGTAGTTGCCTACTCTCAAAAGCGGCCTGTCCGGGTCACCGGATGTTAAAGTTTAAATGATGAATAGTTTAATTGATGAAGGAGTACAAAAACAAAGAAAAACAATCCGGCCGCTCCCTTCTCCTATACCGTTACATCTTGCTTCGCAGAGCCCTCTCGCGTTATAAGTTCGAAATAAATAAAGAACGTACAGTTTTTTACGCTCTTATTTCAAACAACATAGATGTTGAATGTTCATAGCAGTTGAATAATTTAAAAAAAAGAATTGAATTTTCAAAATAACTGTTGAATCCTCAACCTAAACAGAATAATTTTGGACCAATTAGTTGCATTTTTGGTCAAGAAAGAAGAAATTTATAATTATAAAGATAAATTTTCAAACCAAAAAGATGAATTTTCTACAAAACAATTTAATTTTTTACCGAACGGAATGACGCTTTTTCCTAATATATGCATTAATTTTAATAAAGATTAATTTTAAATAAAAAATATAATAACGGACTGTTCAACAAAAAAGAATGAACTTTCATGCAAAAAAGACGAGTTTTTTCAAATCAGTTATATTTTTAACTTGCAAATATAAATTTTCAACCGAAAAGTTAATGTACAACCAAACTTTATTCTTAGACGTATTAAAAATGTGCATAAACATTACTTTTTCTATGTGTAGGAAATCTCATTAGTCCAAGGCTATAAAAGTAATCTGAAAAATTTTGAATTAAAAAAAAATGGGGAATTTTTCAGCTGTTCATTATCACATTGTAAATATTTTAAAAAAATATTTTTCACTTAATGTACAACTTGTCAAACCTCAGCCAAATTTTTTATTTAGCAAAAGTAAAATTAGAATAAATATAACTGCCAAACTAGGTTTGTTACAATGTAGAGTAGTAGCGTAAAGGTGAACTATACACACTGCCCAAATGCATTGCAATATATATGTGGTTGTTGATTGGTAAATCACCTGAAAAGTTATTTTCCTCGTTTCCACTTCGATGATGATGCTCTTGTACATGGTAAATTCTAAAAGAGTTAGCTACATAAAATTGGTCAAATTTTATATTCATCCTAACGCTCGTTGGAGCATGAACAGAAGAATTAAAACCAGGAAACACATGTCGCCTTTGAAGAAATGAAAAAAAATGACACTCTGCTATTCGTATAAAGAGATAATTGTAGCTGGCGACCCTTTGCTCAGGGGTCAACCAGGGGGGTATTTTTAATTCGTCGACTTCCACGAGAATTCCAGCAAAAGTAGAGTTTTCCTGCATTGTTACAACATAATGGTTTGACGGAAGGTCGGGAAATCCACCTGCAACTAATTCAGTAACAATAAACGGATATTTATCAATTTTGTATGCACCAGTAATTTAATATTTATAAAATTTTGAACAATCTAGAGTCACAAAAAATTAACTGTATAAAATTTCAGGATAGGGTTTTAAAATTTTTGTTTCTCTTGAATACTTATTCAAACTTTGACCATATCTCGATATACTACTTAGTCAAATAACGTTTTTTGTTTGATAAAATATATTCTACTAATATATAAAGTTCTGTAGATACGGTTATGTTTACTCATCCAACCTTATCTCTGCTAAGACTTCTTTTACTTGAATGTAAATTACTTAAAGTTAGAAAAATTTCAAATTTTCTATATATAACTATTTAAAATTTCATAATATTTAAAGGGCGAACGTTCCATGTCGAACCGATAGACGCGAAATATATTAAAACGAGATGGTGCCCATGAAAATATCAAAATTACGCATATAAAAATTTTTTGAAGAACATTTTAGGATTAAAAAAAACCCTCCCCCTCTTTTTTGCAGATCATAAGATATTTAATTTTCTAGTCAAGAAGATGATTTTTTTGAAGATTGTTTAATTTTAAACCATGAAAGTTAAGGTTTCAAACAGGAGATTATCTTTCCTATAAGATGAATTTTCAATAAAAAAATGACTGTTTGAGAAAGTAGTTGAATTTTCGAAAGAATAATTAAATTTTCAGCAACATAGTTCAATTTTTTGATCTCCGAAGATAATTTTTTAATATAGAAGATAATTTTTTTAAAAACATTAAACTTTAGCTAAGAATAGTTGCATTATTAACCAAATAGTTAAATTTCAAAGCCAAAAAGGCTTTTTTTATAGCCACTTGAATTTTTAATCAAAAACGACAAATTGTCTGTAAAAAAGACAAATAATCAAGAAAACAGTGACATATTTATCATAATAGTTAAATTTTAAAAAAAATTAATTGAACCTCTAACAAAATAGTGACATTTTTAACAAAAGAATTAAATTTTTAATAACAAGTTCCATCTTAAGTATAATAATGCATCTTCAAAAAAAAATATTTTTTTTAAGTGGTAATTTTTCTATGAAAATTATACAATTTTTAAATCAAAATTAAGTTTTTTATAAAATTCTTGTCATTTCAGCCCGAAAATATAAATTTGAAACCAAAAATGTAATTCTTACCAAAAAGATTATTTACAAAACAAGATATCCATTTTTAACAAAAATAGTTGAATTATCTACGAAACCAATGGAATTAAAAAAATAGTTAAATTTTAAACTGAAACCGATAGATTTTACTTAAAAATGGAAAAGGTAATTACGCACTCAAGAAATTTAATTTTTAAATAAAAAAATTAATTTTTATCAAAATAGTCAAATCTTTAAACGATAGAATTTAATGCAAAATTTAATGTTACACAAATTTAAGTGAATTATTTTTGATTATATAATATTGATAACTAAGTACTGGATTTGAAAGCCAAAAAGACAAACTTTTAACCCAAGAGTTAAATTTTCAACTACGGAAGATTTTTCCGTCAAGAGAGAAAAGAATTCGAAACAAACTGTTAAATTTTCCAACCAAAAAAGTGAATTTTAATCAAAAAAATATAAATTCTCAACAAAAAATTAAATTTTTAAATAAATCTATACAGTGTTATTAAAAAATAAAAAAGTAAAATTTTGTAGTTCAATTTTCAAACAAGCAGCTGAATTTGCAATTTTCACATTTTTTTATGAGTAGAAAAAATGATTGCAACCAAAAATCAGATTTTTTAAAGAACTTCACATGAACTCATACGACAAATGACTAGTAATTGTATATGGTATATTCTTTTATGGCTCTAACATGATAAAATCTTTTGATTTATTTTTTAAAATAAACAAACGATTAAAAGACTCATTATCTACAGAATCTACAGAATTAGTATCACAATGCTATTTTCCCGGTTAATATAAAACTCTCCTGCTGAAATTTGAAAAAATATTTTTTTTCCTGAAAAAGAACATTAAAAAAAAATTTTTGGTATAAAAAAATGTGTAGATAAACTAAATTTCGGAAATGTTTAAGAGTTAAAGAAAAACTAAAAAACGAGTAAACTTAACAAATATTTAATAGAATTAAAGTGATTCAAAAAGAATTTTAAACTTTAAAAGATTTTTAGAAACGCAGATTTTTTAAGATTTTAAAAGTAACCCTTATGAGCTTTAAAATAATTTATACAGGTTTTAAGCTAATAAACATTTTTTGTTTAATTCCGTAAATAATTTAGAATGATATTTTTCAAGTTTAAGAAAAACTCGAGTCAATTAAAAATATTTTCAGGAATTTACAAATAATAATAAAAAAAATACTTAATTTCTTGTTCTCAATTATCAGAATTTAATTTCCACTCGAAATAAAGTATTACAAACCTTTTAACAAATAAATATTTATTTGAAATTTTTATGTTATACGAATAAAAAAATATTGAAAAAGAATTTAGTTTTTCATAAAAATATTTTTTTACTTAAAAGAAATTTTACCTACCCCTTTGTTACAACTTTAGTTTATAGTGCCGCTCCCCCCCCCCCCCCCCCCCCCCCCCCCCCCACAAGCACAAACCCCCGATAGCA
>JAAAKG020144747.1:10851-33072 GCA_010014905.2 Druon quercuslanigerum
TTTTTCAAAAAAATATTTTTTTACTTAAAAAAAATTTTCCCCCCCCCTTTTTTAAAACTTTATTTTTTAGTGCCCCCCCCCCCCCCCGATAGTGAAACTGATAAAGCAAAATTACGCTACTGGATGCTCCCTGGGAAAGGGGCTGTGAATTAGATTATCTTCTTATACGAGTAGCGGACTATCATTGAATTACATATCTCAAAGAGCAACATGTACTTTCTGGTTTTAGTCGTACATTGCATGGTCCAACGAGCTTAAAGGCGAATATATTATGTGACCTATTACATTTCTCACCAAGAATAGAAAAGGTGCATTTTTAAAAATATTTTTCTGAACAATTATTTACTTACCAATAGCATTAGTTCTTGACCATAACTGCGTTTTTTTTTAAATCAATAAATTTTTAACAAGTTTTTGAAATTTCAAGCTAAAAAAGAAAAATGTTCTGCAAAAGAGTTCATTTTTAATAAAATAATTTATATTTGTACTAAATTGGTAAATTTTCGAAGTTTGACAGACGATTTTGTACAAAATGGTCAAATTTTTAGCTAGGACCGATTAATTTTTGATCAAACAATTGCATTCTGAACCAAAAAGGAAACTTTTTCTAACAAAAAAGGGGAATTTTTAATAAAATACATTCAATCCTTAAAAACTTAAAATTTAACTTAAATCCTAACCCAAAAAGTAGAATTTTTTATTAAAGTAATGACTAAAAATGCAATGGTAGATATTTTAATCAGAATAGATTTTAATATGAATAGAAACAGTTTAATTTGACCAAAAATATAAATTTTTGATGAAATCATGAATCTTAAAAGAGTAATGTATTTTCAACAGTTAAATTTTTGACAATTAAATTTTTTAAAGTTAAATTTTCAACCAAAGCCATGAACTTTTTTTTAAGCAATGATATTACTTTTCTATCAAGAAAGAAAAGAAAAAAGTTGGATTTTGAACTAAAAAAGATCAATTTTTAATGAAAAATAGATTAGTCAAATTCATATTTACTGAAGTTAATTTTCTACAACAAAAGAAACGAATTTTCAACAAAATGGTTAAATTTTTAAACAAAAAAAAATTAAAACTCAACCGAAAATCATAGATTTAAAATAAAATCTATAGAACCAAAAAAAGATGTTTTTTTTGCAATAATCCATTAATTTTTTACCAATAAGATAAATTTCTAACTAGAAAAGATCAACTTTTAACTTAAAATATAAATTTTCAACAAAAAATGGATAAGTTATATTTTTAGTTTGAAAAATTGATTTTACTAACTGAAACTAAGTAGTAAAATTTTCAACTAAGTTGAAGAATTTTCGACAAAGTCATAGAATTTTTAACCAAGCATGAAATATATGCAGACTTGTAAACTAAAAACATTTAAATTTATTTATTGGATTTTAATCATTCATTTAAAGTTTATCAGCAGAAAACGTCAATTAATTACATAAAGAGGGTTTGTAAGATTTTTGTGATTTGCATGGATTTAAAGGTATTTAAAAAACCACAAAATATTTCAAAATAAAAAAAATTTTTTAAAAATTAAAATAAATTTTAATCGAATATAATAAGATTTCCAAACCTTTTGAGGGATTTCATGAGATTTTATTAAATTTTGAAAGATTTCAAAGAATTTTAAGGATTTGAACGGATTTTAAGAAGTTTCAAGGTGTTTTGATGATTTTACGAGATTTTAAAGGATTTAACCGAATTTTAAAGGATTTGCAAACATTGTAAAATACTTTAATTGACCTTACCATGTTTGAAATAATTTCAAAATGATTTGGAAAGATTTTCAATAATTTCAAAGATTTTAATAAAAGTCCAATTCATTTAAAATATTTAAAGGGATACCACGAAATTTCAAAATATTTAACTAGGAGTTCAAAGAATTTCAGCGAATAAAAATTCTTTAAAAATTTCCAAAAAACCGCAAACTTCAATCATTATAGTAAGAGAATATTCTTCTAAATAATAAAACATTTTTAAACAATCACTTATCTTGGCTTTAATTCATCATCTCAGTATTCTCAAGTTTATCATAAAACTAGTTGGAAATTTCAATAAAAAAAATGAAAATTATTTCCTGAAAAATATTTTCTTTCCTGCAAATCACGGAAATTTTTTTTGAAATTATTCAGAAACTTAATAAGCATTAAAAGTAATTTAAAGAAAAATTAGTGGTTTATTAATAATTTAATAATTATTGGTTTTATTTTCTTTATTGATTTTTTTCTTTCTTCAATTAGTGTATCAATAATTTTATTACTTGCCTTCTAGATTTCACTACATTTAAAAAATAATAATTTTTTTTCGTTTTTCTAGTACTAATTATTTTTATTGCGCAAACTATTGCTTTCTACTGATTATTAGATTTTTTAACAAATTCGGTAAACAGTTTATTATTGTTTATAGTAATATCTCTTAGAATAGAGTTGGAATGTAACGAGTTTTTCTGAATTTGGAAAATTTCTTTCAACTTTCAAGTGAGAGTGGGTGAATAATCAATTAAAGTCAACATAATTAATTGCATTTTTTTTTACTTTTTAGTTAAATTGCTGAGAATGTTTTATATCATGGAAAACTTCTTTAAGATCTGCGAATTGTATGGATAATAGGTATTATACATGATCTATTAAAATTTATCTGAAACAGTTGAGGTCCTTGGAATTCCCTTAGAATCAAGTAAAAATGGTCCTTATAAAAATTCGTTAAAATCTCAAAAACTCGGTCAAATTCCTTAAAATTTAGTGAAGCATTTTGAAATCTCACAATATCCCTTGAAATATTTTTTAATTAATTAAAATTGTTTAAAATATTTTAAAATTAATTAAAGTATTTAAAAAGTACAATCACAATTACGAAAAGTCCGTTAAATTCTTTAAAATCTCATAAAATCCTTTGAAATTCCGCAAAATTTCAGAAAATCTCTTTAACTGCCTTTAAATATTTTGATTCATTCATAATCCTTCAAATCGCCTAAATTCTTTAAAATTATATTAAGTCTTTTCAAAAACTTTAATAAAGTTATCGTTTTTGGTCGAAAATAAAATTATTTTACTAAAAGTATAATAATATTGTTGAAAATGTATTTTTGTATTAAATATTCATCTCTTTGGTTGAGAAATTACCCCTTTTTTTAAATACGTTATCTTTTTGGCTAAAAATTAATGTTATTAAATGAAAATTTGACCATTACTTTTTAGGGCGAAATCTAATTTTTATAGTTAATAATTCAACTATTTCATTGAAAACTCGCGTATTTTATTCAAAATTGATCATTCTTTGTAGAAAACAAATATTCTTGTTTGAAGATTTGTGGTTTTGGTTAAAATTTTATTTATCTAGTTGAATGTTGATCACTTTTATTAAAAATACATTATTTTTTAAGATTCATCATTTTAGTTAATAATTCATTACTTTTGTGAAAAATTTATCTACTTTATTAAAGATTCATATTTTTGGTTTAATTCGACTATTTTATATTTAAATAAAAATATTTTATGGTTGAAATATCAGCTTTTACATTTTAAATCGAGAATTCATATTTTTTAGTTTAAAATTGAAATAGTTGATTTAAAGTTTAACTACTTTTTTAAAAATCCTGGTTGAAAATTCTTTTTTGCTACTCAAAAAGATATCCTTTTTCGTTAAAAATGTATCTGTTTGATTGAAAATTTATCTTTGTTATCTAAAAATTCAACTATTTAAAAAAAATCGTTTTTTTTTGTACTTGAAAATTCCGTGATTCAGAACAAAGTTAAATTAATTCATTAAAAATTTACTCTTTTGTAGAAAATCTTTTCTTTTAGGTTTAAAATTCAACGACTTGGTTGATACTTAAAATGTTGTTTTTTTTCAAAAAATAATTTTTTCCTTCTTTTAACGTTTTGATTGGAAATTGAACTACTTTGTTGAAAAATTTGTTTTGTTAGTTTAAACTTTTATTTTGTCTAAAAATTTACTTTTTCCATTCGTAGTGAAAAAAGCATCCTTAATCTATTAAAAATTGAACTACTTGGTATGAAATGAAGTTTCCTTCTTAGAAAATTGAAAATTTTAAAATTTTAAAGAAAATTTTTTAGAAAATTTTAAAGTGGAAAGATAAGGTTATTTGTTAAAAATCCATCCTTTTTTTTGAAGAATTCACTTTTTTGGTTAAAAATTATTTTTTTTTTGTTGAAAAGTAATTATTTAATAATATATACATAATATATATTTTTTAAACTAAACTATTTGTTTTAAAATTTGGACCATTTTATTGTAAATGCATCTTTTCACTCCATCAGATGAGAATGAAGGTCATCCCAAGGTCAACATTGAGAAAAGCGTGGAATTGGAGAAAACCTCTTCTAGTAAACGTTTTCGGATCACTTAATCCGAAGCCATGGTTAATTTGACCCCATAGATTCGATTCCATGGTTTTCTCAATTTTGACCCTGGGATGACCTTTATCCCGATCTGATGGAGTCAAACTGGGGGTAGGTGGTCGAGACATTTTGTTCCGATTTTTAATTTTTCTTTACGGACGGGGTCCTTTACTCATGCACATAATTTTTTCAAATTCGCAAAAACTCTCTTAAAGATTATCTTTCCAGTTATAAATATTATTATTAAGTTGAAAATTTAACACTTTTTTCATGTTAAAAACTTGTCTTTTTGGTTAGAAATTTGAGTATTGAGCAGAAAACTAACTTATTTTTCATTATTGTAAACATTTTGAATGTCTTACAACAAATTGAAAACTGGCAAATATAATCTTGGATAGAATTGAATACCTAAATAAGCTCTGAGTAGAAACAATATTAGTAAACTCTCTGTTTTTTTTCATTTTGTATGTACGGAAACGATAAATTATTGAGAAATATACTGAATAACTTATAAATACGTACTTCTCTTATCTGATAACACCGCCTTAATGAACACTTTATTACTTTTTTAATTTTCTAGATTCATTACTCGTAGGTTCTTTAGATTTATTAAATATTACGATTTCAAGATGGCAAGTTAGGTGAAGCAAAAGTATAAATTAAAAGCATTCTGTTTGACTTTTAGGTTTTTAAGTCATGTCTAAAAATATAAACAAAGTTAAAAAATGTGTACGACATTCAAAGGCGTCATAAAATTCCACCGATAATTTCTTATTTATGTGTTGAATATGAATGTAGCCTTTATCTGAAAAGGTTGCTTCTTTTGCTTATAGATAAAAAATTAATTTAAATTTCAATAATTGTATAATTTAACCTATATTTTACTGTAATTGCATGACTTGGAGAGGAATGCAATTCAAATTAATTAATATGTTTTATACAGTTGCAAACTTTGCTAAACAATAATTATTACATAAGATATGCATTCATAATGAATTTGTAATAACTGTTGATATGAGGCATTTTATTTTGCATAAGTGAATATAAATGTCAAAATATTTTATTCAAAAAGTAATTCCTGAAATTTAAAAATTCCTGCCCAGAATCCAGTAAACAGAAAAATGAACATACAAAATCATTAAATAATCAATCTGGGGATTTCAGATAATTCTCGAAAAGCAGTTTAAAGGTAATTTATGTACCTTATCATAAATTTCGTAAGATTCAATTTAAAAATGTCTACAAATTTGCGGAAATTTAAAAAAATGTTTCGGTCATTTATGATATATATTCGATTAAACAAATTTTCATACATTTTCAGCAATTTATGAAATTTTTTGGTTATTTATCGTAATGCTACAGGTAAATTATGATAACTTATGGTAAATTTCCTAAAAATCAATTTAAATACTCCTATAAATTTCTGGAAATTTAATAATTTTGTTGGTATTTTATGCCAATAGGACAGTTCATTTATGTTGACTTAAGGCAAATTACTCAAAATTCAATTTTTAAATTTCTATAAACTTACCTATGACCTATGACTTCACTTTTCACTTCAGCTTTGCAAGAATTGTGAAAGGCTTCAAAATAAAATTAATATGACAAAATAAGTTTGTTTAGATTGTTTGTTAAGTTTACAAATGGTAACGTGAAGGAGAACTGTTCGCAATGCCTGATGTCATTGCGACATATACATGGTTGTTTAATGGAAAATTGTCTGGGAAATTATCTCTTTCGCATGGATTTGCATGAGCATGTGCATCTACATCGTACTCTTGGAAAGAGTCAGCTGTATAATATAGGTCATATAATATATTCGCCTTGAAGCTACTTGGACTATGCAAGGTACGACTAAAACCAGGAAGAACATGTTGCTGTCTGAGATATGTAATAAAATGATAGTTAGCTATTCTTATTAAAAGATAATCCGATAAAACATCCCCTCCTCCAGGTAGCATGAAGGAGGGTGTTAATCTTTTGCTGAATTCAAGGAGAGTTCCATTAAAAGTAGAGCCATCCCGCATTGTTAGAACAAACTCTATTCGAGAAAGATTTTGAAATGCACCTGTACCTAATTTTTTTACTTAAAATTAACGTTTAATTTATAGTTTTTATAATTTTTGATGGTATTTGACGGCCCTAAAAGAAAAACTAGCCTGGCGGTATTTTCCAGAAAATACTTTACCAGTTTGACTTGGGGGAAGGGGCTATTAACTGAAATTCTAAAAGGGGGTAGGGGATAATGAGTGAAAATAATATTAGTAACTTGAAAATAATATAATCTTTTGATTGGAAACGAAAATACTTTTTCAATATTTTTTTAATTACAAGAATATTAAAGTTACCTAATTTCAGTGTTACTTGAAATTCGTATGATTCGTAAAAACATTTTTAAAAGATTTTTGCATGTTTTTCAAAAAATTCTAGAATATGTTAAAGCAATTTTTTCACTTTATGGGATTTTAATAAATATCATAAAAAACGTTCTCAAGTTTTCAAATATTCTTGGTCTATTCAAAACTTCTTGAATTCTTAAAAATGTTTTTAGCTGACTCGAATTAAAAAAAATATTTAATAATTCTAAAATTTCCCAGGAGTTAAAAAAAATTATTCTCTTGAAATCCATAGAAATTCTTTTAAAGCTTCTAAAGTTGAAAATTCTTATTGAACCTCTTTAATTCTTCAAAATATTACATATACTTATTCGATTTAAAAATTTTTTTAATCATACCAAATTGAAACACTTTGCTTTGAAATCTTCTATAATCTCTTTCGAAATTTTAAGAAATCGGTTGATATGTTTAAAAACCTTTTTGAATTTTCTCTTTATGTTCATTTTTAAAAATAAAAAATCATTTTAAATTTTCACAAGAACCTTAGGGAAATTCTTTTTTTTTTAAACTTGTCATACCTTTTAAGCCTTCTAATCTTTAAAAATTATTCAAATCTTTCCTGAATTTTGTTTAAGTTCTGCAAAATTATAAAAAGTTCATATAAAATCCTTCAGATTCTTTATTAATTTTGAAAATCTTTTGAAATGATTTGAAATCTGTTTGAATAATTTAAAAAAATAATAAATTATTTTAATTTTTCCTAGGAACCTAAGAATTCTGCTTTAAAATTTTTTACAGATTTTGTAAAAGTGTTAGGAAACTGAAATTTCTAATCATGCATGTGAATTTTACGACATTCATTTCTTCGAGGTTTTTAAATTAACCGATCGGCAATAAAAAAAATACAAAAAATTGTTCGAGATTTTCGTGACACACCTATTGTTAAGAGGAAGATATTTGATTTTTTAACAAAGAAAAATGTATTTTCAATGAAGACCTTTTCTAACAAAAATATGAATTTCCGACAAAGAACTTTTACAGACAAAGAACCTTTTAACTTTGTAATTTCGACAAAACCGTCAAATTTCTAATAAAATATTTAAATTTTTAGCAACATGATTTTAACCAGAAATACAATAGCTAAAATTTCAGTTAAAAAAATTAACTTTTAAAGAACAGAAAAATAAATTTTTTAAATTATTTCCAAAGTATTTTATCTTTCAACCTTCACTTTCCAACTTTTAACAATTCTCAATAAAAAATCTAATACTTGAACTATCAAAACAAAACGATTGTTTTTCACTAAAAAGCAGATTTTTTAATTTTTAGTTAGGGAAATTAATTTTTAACCATAGCAGAAATGAATCATGAAACAACTAGTTGAATCTATATATGAAAGCTAGAATTGGATTAATTGAAATAAAATTTGTTTGAATTAAACAACGGCGTCTTCAAATAAAATAAGTTCTGATCCTACATCAGAAAAAGAATTTGTTTGATTCAAAGAAACATATATATTTCCAAATCAATAATTTTAGAGAAAAATTGGTAAAACCAGTATTTTACATCTTACTTTGATTCTTGATTCGATCCCGATTATTATCTTTACTGGAAGATTTAAAAAATGTTCGATAACTGGGTGAAAAGGAGGAGAAAATAATCCGTTTTTTGACATCCCTTATTTAAGATAAAACACTTTTACATATTGACATTTTTAAAATTATAAATTTATAATGATTGTTTAATTTAAATTTGTTTAATTTTCGCAGTTTCTAATGTAAATTTAACATTGTGTAGCATTAGCGTGGTCCAAAAATGCATTGCAAATTTTTTTTTTTGTCTCTAGAGGACAAGTCACCCCACCCCACAAAGTTTTCATTACCAAAGAAAATTAAGCCCTGAATTTTTATTTTTATAACTTAAAAATCCCATTTGATAAACATGGGGAATTTTGGATTTTCGAACAATTGAACTCAAGCTCCAGGGTTTATAATCGAAACGTGCTAAGTTTTTTAGTGATTGAAGAGGAGTGTCTACGAAATAAAACCATATTGGTAACATTTATTTCTAACCCTATTTTAAACAATTATCAATTCTTAAAAAATGTAAAAAAAAATAATCGTAATTTCTTATTGAAAAGTAATAGTTGGTCATTGTTTGGAGTTTTACAAAGTTTCTAAAAAATTCTTCTCAAATTAGTATCCTATGCTATTTTTTGTTAAATTATTACAACATTTAAATACATTTGTTCTAATTTCATACAAATCTCTTTTTCTTTAAACAATTTTAATTTGCTTAAGTAGTTTTTTTCGATAGCTTCAAAAAAATTAAATTAAAATAGATACAGTTCTTTTTCAGACTGTATAGTGTATAGAAAAAATATATGAACCATTTTCTGATTGTTTAAACAAATATTGGCTTTTTCGACGCTCTTCATTAATTAATTGATTATAAATAAATTATACTTATTGCACCAAGTTAATTTAACTAATATTTTTATCATTTTAATTATTATAAATTAACCAAAATGTAGCAAACAAAATGTATTGCTATTCGAAATCATTGAGTATTATGTTTAATTGAGAAAGTATGATTTTAAAAATAGTTTTAGAAAAATAATTGTTTAAACAAATTATATTTGTGTTAACAATTTGAAAATAATTTATATTTTTTTGGATATTTAGCAAAAAACTGTATATATTCTTTTTTATTAAATTTTTTTTAAGTTATCAAAAGAAAACTGCTTGAGCAAATAAATTTTTAGTAATAATTCAATAAAAAGTAGCATAGTATAACAATTTAAAAAGAATTTGACATCTCTGACTTAATTTTTAGAATTTTTTAAAAATCAACACTAAAGTATTTTTTAAATAATTAGCTAATGTTTTGAAAAAAGTTTACTACTCCAAACAATGGTCAACTATTACATTTCAATCAGAAAATTAAATTATTTTTTACATTTTTTGGGAATAATTTTTTTTTAAATTAATAAAATTAAAATCATTAACTTGGCTTTATTTCGTAGATACTCATGTTCAATCCCCAGAAAACTTGGCACGTCTCGACAAAACCATAGAGCAAAAGTTCAATTTTTCCAAAATCCAAAATTTCTTTATGTTCATCAAATGGGATTTTAAAGTGTCCGAAGGAATGAAAAATTCTAACTAGAAACTATTAATTAAACAAAATTAAAAATATGGATTTTAATATGTATCATACATATATGAATTTTAATATTATACTAATTTTACGTTCAAAATGCAGGAAACTCATGAAGGTAAGGACTAGAATTTCTGTCAAAATCTTCATTTTTGTGAGTAGAACCAATAATAGTAAACTCTCTGATTTTTTTTTAATTAAATATGAACTGACACGATAAATAAATGCGAAATATACTAATTAACGTATACGTAGTAACGTCTATTATCTGATAACACAGCTTTATTTATATTTCAAAATAGACTGAAGGCTATAACAGAGATTGTTCATCGCAGATCTCATAATTATTATCTCATATTAATACGTGAATTAATGGAATAATAAAATTCCACCGATAATTTTTTTTTATATACTGAATACATATGTGACCTTCCTCTGAAATGAATGTTATACATACAGGTATACTAGTAACAGTGAAATGAGTGCTTGTTTTCGCTTCAAGCTAAAAAATTAATTTAAATAAAAAAGGGTATTTTTTAAAAAGTTGCAAACTGTCCTAAACAACAAATATTGCATAAAATAATGCAAGGATAATAATAATCTTATGAGAGCTTTTGTACAAGGCAAAAAAGAAGAAACACTAACGATTTATATTGATAAATGAAGAAAATAATAATCAAGTTAATGTGCGGAATTCCTAAAAATAAACCCAAGAATCTAATGACAAAATTTAAAAACCCATCTTAAAGTGTTTTTATCGCAATTTAAATACAGATAAAAATTTTTCTGAAAAAGAATAGACAAACAAATTCTTTTTTAAACAAGAATAAAAAAGAGAAAAGAAAAATAAGAAGGCAAGCAACCAAATCACCTTCCTTCTCTTTTTTATTTCTTTCATCTTTTTTATTTTTATTATTGTCAAATCACAATAAAACCATTTTTAAATAATCATTATCAACGTTTTGGCACTCATGCAGCATTTTTACCAAGGCAAAAAAATCAAGCAGGCAGGAACAGCAACCAAACCACGATTCTCTTTTTCTGATTTTCGGCTGTCAGGTTTTTTACTCGGATTTTATAATAATGAAAATAAAAAGGAATAGAGAAATAAAAGAAAGAAGTAAGGGGATTTGATTCGTTGAATTCTCATTTTCCTTTCTCTTTTTATTTTATTTTTATTGTTTTTCAAATCCCAATAGGAATATTTTATGCCGATTCTTCAAGTTTGATAGTTAGATTCTCGGTTTTATTTTCAAAAATTCTACAAACTAACTTGACAATTTGATGTTAAATAGGATTTTAAATTTGATTTTAATATAATATAAATTTCATAAATTTTAATAATAATCAAAAACTTTATTGACAAAATTTAAGAATATGAGCTCTGCTTAGGACATATAATACGTAAAAAGAAAATTAAAAAACATTACACAGAATCCTTGAATGTACGGAAAGGATAATTTTTTGGCATTTCTATTGTAATCATCCAACCAATTTGGTTTGCTATTATTGTTAGAATAGTGACGCATTTTATAAAAACTTTCTTTTATAACTACTTTATATTCACTTAGGATAATTTTTTGATTTTAAAGTTTCTTAATATTTAGAGACCGTAGCAGGATAAGCATGGTCTGGGTGCCCCCGCTCGGATGTAATCCATTTTACGGGGGCAAGTGGCTACCCCTATAAGATAAATTTACCTCAAGTATCAACTTAAAAAAAAATTCTACACAAGTTATAAACAATTTTTAAATAATCAATAAAACCAATTTTCTCAAAAACGGCTTAACTGATCATGATGGTCAAAATATATGTTATAGAGGGTATTAAGGGAGTTCCGAAAAAAATTCAATAATCAATTCTGTTGATTATAAAGTGTTCAAAAAAATTATTAGAATTCTTAAATAATTCTTTTAAAAGAAAGTACTTCTGAAACACTGACCATTTTTCTTTTATATCATGCTCGCATACAAGGCATCAATATATACTTTTGCGGATATGATCAAAACATTACTTCATAGTTTAAACAATAGAAACTACTTTTTAGCCCCTCACATGCATGCAATTCAATGAGAATGAGGGGCCAACTTAATGTTTACCTTATGACGCAGTAAGTTATACGCAATGGTGTAATAAAATTCAGGTGCAACAGCATTATTCGACTGAAAATTTTTTTTCGTGAATTCTCCAGTCATAGTGTTCATTGATTATAAGTAGATAGAAAAATACTTAAAATACTTTGTTCACTGCTAACATTCACCAAACTAATTTCGTTTTTTCCCAGGATACACCAAGTGGAGGTCGCTGGTCAGATTAGTACCCCTTACTTTATTTTCACCTTACACAACTATAAACATACTCTATTAATAACTTAACAAAACACATATACACCGATCAGATCAAGAATACCGCAAGAGAGTGGTTTTCCAAAGTATTACATCAAACGATATTCTTAATTTCCCAGAGACTTAGAAATCTTGTTTGCCGGTTCATATCAATTCTCTCAAGCAGTTTTTTACTTAGCAGAGATGATCTCCCGAAAATTATACAGATTCTTCGTTGAATACAAGCCAAACAGTGTCGGCGTTTATGGCATACAGCGGCATGCCTGTAAGTAATCAGATGGCCGAAGAATTGTTGGTTGTTGTTCGCATACAGCTGCTATCGCATATTATTTATCAAACGCAATGTATTTATTAAAAATTGTAAGACCAGCTGAGAACCTCAGTGATTTATTCACACAACAGAATATTCATTCTGTCATCGAAGAAAACGTCACGATGACTAATAGGCAGCTTCAAAATGATATACATATGTTTTGTGCATATGAAGTGTATATATGTAAATTGTTGGGTATCGTGTGTATATATAGTGATTATAGTGCATATATGTTTTGTTAAGTTAATAATACAGTATCTATATAATTGTAAATAGTGTATATAAAGTCAGGGGTACTAATCTGACTGGCGACCTCCACGTAGTGCATCCTGGGAAAACATGGAATTAGTTTGGTGAATGTCAGCAGTAAACAAAAAGAAGTATTTTTCTATCTACTTATAATCAATGGACACTATGAACTACATCTGAATTTTATTACACCATTGCGTATAACTTAGTGCGTCATAAGCTAAAAACTAAGTTGGCCCCTCACTCTCATTGAATTGCATACATGTAAGGGACCAAAAAGTAGTTTTTATTTTTTTGAACTATAAGTTAAAGCATTGATCGTTTCCGCAAAAATATATATTGATGCCTTGTATCTGAGCATGACATAGAAGAAAAATGGTTGGTGTTCCATAAAAGATTTATATAAAAATTCCAATAATTTTTTTTATCCCCTTATAATCAACATAATTTATTATTGAATTTTTTTCGGAACTTTCTTAGTACCCTCTATAACATATATTTTGACCATCATGATCGGTTAAGCCGTTTTTGAGAAAATTGGATTTATTGATTTTTCAAAAATTTTTTATAACTTACGTAAAAAATTTTTTGTTGTTGATACTTTTAGGGGTAGCCACTAGCTTCCGCAATATGGATCACATCCGAGCGGGGGCACCCAGACCATGCTTATCCTGCTACGGCCTTTTCAGTTCAAAAGTTGACATGTATAAGTTTAACACATCTATCAATTAAGTTTTTAAATAATTAAATTTCGATATGATAATAATCATGTCCGGATAATAAAATTGTATAAACAGCCCTACTAGCATAAATTTGAATATTGTTCTGTGTCTCTTCATTTCTTCCAGATCACCATTTACATATATGCTAGTAATATTTTGTATTTTCTCCTTACTGAAATTCTAGTCTCAACCTTTATTAAAAATAAAGAAGATACTAAAAATCTGCTTGAATATTTGATAAGATATTTCAAATAGCACAGAATAAAAATGATAAATTCTGATTTTAGAGTAGAATCAGACAATACTGAAGTCCCTGATCACTGTCCTCGAGCTTATATGGAAAACTAATTTCTGTTTGACTGCGAGATGTACACTTGGATTCCGAATGCATCCAATAATTCATTCATCACTGCCCATTTATGCATCCATCCATAACAATCCCATCTCCGCAGGGTCGCATTTGCGAATTTCTAATGGTGTTGAACTAATCCATGAACCACAGCGAAAACCCATATTTTGATATTCCTTACTAGTGAATTATTCCGATACGAACCAAAGTTGGACGAATAATTTACATTTTTTATTTTTTATTGCCTAATTACAAAATTAAAATATTTGTCAGAACATATAATTGAAGCAGGGAATCAAAAAAAATTCACAGGATAAGCAAAAAAAACTTTCTGGAGGAACAATGTACAAGCGGTTAAGTAAACTATATTTATTATGTTTGTGAATGCATCAGTTATATAATTATTGTGTGAAACACATTTTTTCTTTATTATATAAACAAATAACACTATTTGACAGAAAAAAGAAAAATTGTAGTAGAAATTATGTATTTTTCAATGATTAAGCATAAATCCTTAGAAATTTTGAAATATTTATATAATTTAAATACTGAATTTTAGATAAAAATATTTGACATGCTTATATTCAATAATTAAAAACCTTAAACGAGAAAGTATGATTTTGTACGAAAACTTAATTTTGTCAAAAAATGAACTTAAGACCAATTAGTATTCCTTTCTTCAAATAATAAGCATAAGTTAGAATAAATATTAAACTGTAAGTAATAATTGGTTATTAGGGATAAAAAATGACAAAAAAAAATTTTTTTTATATTTGTAATACCAATTTTGCTGTTCATTGATATTTTCTTAAGAACATATAGAATAAGTAAACACACTCTCCATAAAAGACTATTTTATTATAATTGAAATAACTTAATTTCTGTAATTGTTATAAACAAATTATTAGATATTACTAGTATTTTTTGCAAGTCCAGGGTTTTGATGCATTATTTAAACTGATTTTTCAGTTAAGCTCCATAAAAGTCAATAAGTCATTATTATTTATAACTGTTATAAATAAATTATCTTATATTTCATTTTTAAACATAGAAATTCTTCTGTGTGTGATCACTTATTTTCGATTCAAAAATAATATTTTATATACAAAAGATTACCATTTAATTTAAAGACGTAATCACTTAGTTCCACCAAGCAGTTTGATGTTCTACCCAGAATGGAATAGTTAAGCCTTACGTTAAAAAAAATTATAAGAAAAAATTAATAAAGAAAAAAAGAATATCCACAAAGAATTTCAATTAAGCAGCTTTATTTTGAATTGAGTAAGATCAGTTTAAAAAAAAAATTTAATAGTCAAAGTTTCAATTAAATAGAGTAATTTATAACAAACAAAAAAATTTTACACAAGGTGTTAAAATTTTTATAAAAAAGTATCAATTTTTAACCAAATAAAATTAATTTTTTATTTAGTAGTTTAACTTTTAACTGAGGACTTTAAGTTTTTGAAGAAAAAATATTAATTTTCTACTGAAAAAAACTAATTTTTAACATAATAGTTACATTTTTAACCAAAGAGGTGAATATCAAACTAATATGATAAATCTTTAATTGAAAATGAGAGATAACAATTTTCAGATGAAAAAATAGATAATTTTGAAAGAATGAGATGAAATTGAAATTAAAATGATAATTTAAAAAAATATATCTTACTACCGTTTTCGATCATAAAAATGAAAACAAAATTGTTAAACTTCCGAATAACAAATAGGCATTTTCAATTGAAAAATCGAATAAAAAAATTAAAATTAAACTAAAATTATTTAATTTTTAACCACATATTTAAATTTCTTAATAAAAAACAAGTTGTCTAGAAGCCAGTTTAATTATCAAATAAAGAAGGATAAAAATTAATTTATGACAAAAAAAAAGAATGTTGGATCTGCTGAAATAAACCAAAAAAGACGAATTTTTAACAGAAAATATTGAATCCTCATCCAAAAAGTTGAATTTAAAACAAAGTACATGAATTTTATGCCAAATATTTTAATTTCTAACTCATTAAGGACCAGTTTTTTACCTAAACTTTAAAAGATCGATTTTCAGATAACATGTATATTTTTAAATTAACAAAAAGACTTTGTAACAAATTAGATAAATTTTCAAACAAAAAGATAAATTTTCGACTAAGAAGATTAATTTTTTTTTTAAAAAAAACACTAGTTTTCAACAAAATTATTTCATTTTATAGCTAACGAACGAATGATTAACAAAACGGTTAAATGCTTGAAGCAAAAATATGATTTTTCTATAAAGTTGTAAATTCTCTAGTTTTAAATTAAACAAAAAAATTAATTTTTAGCAAAATATTTTAATTTTATACGAAACTCTTGAATCCTCAGCCAAATCAAAATAATTTAGACAGAAACTGTCGCATTTTTTGCACTAAATAAATGCATTTTCAACCCAGAAAAATAATTTTTTACCAAAAAATGTGAATTTCAAACAAAATACATGAATTTTTCGCTAGAAAATAGTTCAACCCGTGATAGGATTTTTTAACGTAGAAGATTAATTTAAAAAAAATGAAATATTTACATTTTTAACCAAGAGATGAATCTGAAACCAAAAAACAATGAATTTTTAACAAAGCAGTTCAACTTTCAACCAAGTAACTAAATTTCGGGACAAAAATTATTATGTTTTAAGAAAATTGTTGCAATTCTTATAAACAAAGAATAATATCAAAATTTAAACAAATTTATTATCAGGAAATGTACTAAATGTTATCCAAGTTCATAATTTTACTTCCACTGACCCCCTCCCCTTTTCTGTTAACCAAAGTATTTTTTTTTTTCGTTTTTATGCACTGCCTCTCTGAAATTGGTATCATAGTTTAACTGACTGAATAAAAGATTACTTGTACCAATTGAATTTTGCTTGGCAAATAAATTTTAATCGGATTAATTTAACATAGTTTGATTAAAATTACGATATATTGGTGAGAGATTATTCTTTGAGAGAGTTACTCTTTAAACGGCAGAAATATTAATTAATGAAAAAAGAATACATTTTGAACTAAATTAATGACTGATTGTTTCAATTGAATGTACTACGAATGGGAATGAAAATATCTTTGAAATAACGAAATGTGAATTGATAGAAGAAAATATTTTATAGGCTCAAAAGAATATTTCCCCACATCAAATTTGGAAACATTCGAAGGAAAACATATCCAACTGATTAAAAAATATATTTCTGTTACCTAAACAATTACTTAAATAAATAACTGAATTATTATAGTTTAAATTATAATTAAGATTGTTATTAATATACATGATTAATTTAAGTAAATTAGTTAATTAAAATCTTGATGAACCTGAAACAGAAAAATTCGATGAAAAATCCATCTCCAGCAGAAGTCAAAATTGTGACCGTTGAATGTTAAGCCGAAAAATTAAAAATTTCAATAGTTAAAGCTAAATTTAACCCTAACCATAAATACCAGAGAAATATTCCTTCAAATAAAAAACATGCATATTGAATTTAACAACATATTTCTTTGACTTAAATAATTATTAAACTGAAAAAAATTACCTCAAATTAATAAATGTTTGCTTCAGGAAAATAATTACTCTGTTTTGTCTGAATCAATTGAAAGAATCGAACTCATTGTATCAAATAAATATTTCTTTAAACGACAAATCAAATTTTAACGAATCTATTTCTTTTAGACCAAGAAAATTATTTTCTCGAATGCAAGAAATATTTAAATGAATCAAGAAAATATAGCTAAAACATTTATTTCTTTAGATTAACAAAAGTGTTTGAAGTGTCTGGTTTAAATAAAAATTACTACTGTTGAAAAATATTTTCTTGATTGCAAAAAAAATATGATTCACGTAACTGAATTTACTTGGTTTGAAAAATTCTTTTTTTCATTGACGTCCCCTTATCTGAAATCAGGATAGGCTCTTTGTGCATGATAATAGTTTCTACACTCACACACCCAAAAAAAAGTTTTTTTTTAAATAAAGCAATTATAGTATTGATATAGGACAAAGAATCATTTGTTTGATTTAAAGAAATTTTTTTCAATTTATTTATTCCATTTAAAGAAATATTTCGTTAATTTAAGCGAAAAATTTCTTTAAATTAAAGAAATATTTTGTTTTTTCAAACCAAATATTTCTTTGAATTCACAAAATATTTGATGGCTTCAAATAAAAAATTTCTTTAAATGAAATATACATAATTTTTTATTAGACCTGTACATTTCTTTGAATGAAATAAACTTTTTGGTTTAAAAAAGAGAACATGTTAGTTTAAAGTGAATAAAAATTTTCTTTAAATCCAATAATGAATTATAAAAAAATTGGCTTCCTCATGAAGCAAAATATTCCATTCAATTTAAAACGATAATAACTTTAAATAAATCAGAGTAAAAAGCAAAAAAATTTCGTTTTTCTTCGCATGGGAATATTTTTTGAATAATCGGATTCGACAACTTGAGTTTCAAGAAACTTGCATGGTCTATTTGTTCACCTGAGGAAAAAAGTATATTTTAATATTTTTTGCGTGTGAATAAATTTTATTCTTTTCTAATTTGCAATTTCTCACGATAATTTAAGATAAAAAAATAAATTGTGACGAAATTGTGCACATGAGGTCAGGATTATATTATTACCAAGAGGCGTCCGTCTTCGCAAAAATTTGACAACACGTCTTCCGAAAGATGCGGTAACATAAAATAATCAAACTGATTTGTTCTGCGCAATCTCGTGGCCCATTAGTAATGTCGATTAAAAAAACTATTTCTTTGATTCAAAGAAATAATTCGCTTATTTCAAATTACTGACTCTAAAGAACATATTTCTTTAAATAGAAGAAATTATTTGTATTTAATATAAAGAAATTATTTCTTCAGAGTGAGTAATTTGAAATAAATAAATTATTTCTTTGAATCAAATAAATATTTTTTTAATTCACATTAATAAATTGCCACGATATTGCGCAGAACAAATCAGTTTGATTATTTTACGATACTGCATCTTTCGGAACACGTGTTGTCAAATTTTTGAGAAGACGGACGCCTCTTGGTAATAATTTAAATCCTGACATCATGTGCACAATTTCGTCAACATTTATTTTTTTATCTTAAATTTTTTATTTTAAATTTGAAGAATTGCAAATTAGGAAAGAATAAAATTTATTTACACACAAAAAATATTAAAATAAACTTTTTCCTCACGTGAACAAATAGACCATGCAAGTTTCTTGAAACTCGAATTGTCGAATCCGATTATTCAAAAAATATTCCCATGCGAAGAAAAGCGAAATTTTTTTACTTTTTTCTCTTATTCATTTACAGTTACTATCGTTTTAAATTGAGTGGAATTATTTGCTTTCTAAGGAAGCCAATTTATTTATAAATCATTATTGGATTCAAAAAAAATGTTCATTTATTTTAAACTAACTTCTGGGAGCGTGAGTGTAGAAACTATTATCGCGCAGAAAGAGTCTATCCTGATTTCAGACAAGGGGACAACACTGACAAAAAGAATTTATTGAACCAAGTAAATTCAGTTACGTGAATCATATTTTCTTGCATTTAAGAAAATATTTTTCGACAGTAGTAGTTTTTATTTAAACCAGACACATACCTTTTGTTGGTCTAAAGAAATAGATGCTTCAGCTCTATTTTCTTGATTCAATTAAATATTTCTTGCACTAGAGAAAATAATTTTCTTGATCCAAAAGAAATAGATTCATTGAAATTTGATTCGTCGTTCAAAGAAGTATTTATTTTATTCAATGAGTTCTATTCTTTGAATTGATTCAGACGCAACAAAGTAATTATTTTCTTGAAGCAAACATTTATTAATTTGAGGTAATTGCTTTCAGTTTAAAACTTCTTTATGTAAAAGAAGTATGTTGTTAAATTCAATATTCATGTTTTTCTGTATAAATGATGTTATTTTTGTTGATCAGGGTTGAAAATTATTCCAATGATGTAGAGTTTTTATCAGTAAATCAAAAACTCTACATCATTGGAATAATTCATGTTTTTCATTTGATTCAATTTTGATTCCTGCTGGAGGTGGACTTTTCATCGAATTTTTCTGTTTCATCATTTAAACTGAAAGAATCCAGTTATTTATTTAATTATATTTTGTTCCTTCGAATGATTGCAAATTTTATGTGAAAAATTATTCTTTTGAACCTATAAAATATTTGTTTTCATCAATTCGCATTTTCTTATTTCAAAAATATATTCATTCCCATTCGTGGCACGTTCAATTGGAACAATCAGTTATTCATTTAGTTCAAAATGTGTATTTTTGTTCTTTAATTAATATTTCTTACGTTCAAAGAATATTTCTCTCTCATCAATGTATCGTAATTTTAATAAAACTATGTTGACTTAATCCGATGATAATTTCTTTTTCAAGTAAAATTCACTTGGTACAAGTAATCTTTTTTCCAGTCACTTAAAATATGATACCAATTTTAGAGATGCAGTGCGTAAAAACTAAAAAAAAAACTACTTTTAGTAACAGGGAAGGGGAGGGGGAGGGGTTTAGTGAAAGTAACTGATGATACATTTTTGAAAATTTTGATATTTTTCTCTATTTTTTAGAAATGCAACTATTTTCTTGAAACATAATAATTTTTGTTCTGAAATTTAGTTACTTGGTTGAAAGTTGAACTACTTTATTAAAAATTTCGTTTTTTTATTCAGATTAATCTCTAGGTTATAAATTTAAATATTCCATTTTTAATTAATCTTCTGAGTTAAAAAATCATATTTTGGGTTGAACTCTTTTATAGTGCAAAATTTATGCATTTCGTTAAAAATGCACATTTTTTGGTAAAAAATTATTCTTCTGGGTTGAAAATGCATTTATTTTGTGCAAAAAATGCAACAGTGTCGGTCTTAATTAATCTGATTTAGCTAAGGATTCAACAGTTTCGTATAAAATTAAACTATTTGGTGAAAAATTAATTATTTTGTTTAATTTAGAACTATTTTCAGGAAAATTTAACTTTTTGGTAGAAATAAAAACTTAACTATTTTATAGAAAAATCATATTTTTGCTTAAAAAATGTAACCATTTTGTTAAAAATTCATTCGTTCGCTATAAAATGGAATAATTTTGTTGAAAACTAGTATTACAAAGTCGTTTTGTTAATTGAAAAATAAACGTGTTATCTGAAAATTGACCTTTTAAATTGTAGGTAAAAAACGTGTTCTTAATGAGTTAGAGATTAAAATATTTGGTATAAAATTCATGCACTTTGTTTAAAATTTGACTTTTTGGATGAGGATTCAATATTTTTTGTTAAAAATTCTTCTTCTTTGGTTTATTTCAGCAGATCAAACAGTCTCAATTTTTGGTCAGAAATTAATTTTTTATCCTTCTTTATTTGATATTTCAACTGGTTTCTAGACATTTCATTTTTTTTTAATTAAAAGTTTAAATATTTGGTTAAAAATCAAATAATTTTAGTTTAATTTTAATTTTTGTTTAATTCGATCTTTCAATTGAAAATTCATATTGCTTAATTGGAAGTTTATCTATATTGTTTTTATTTTTACGGTAGAAAACGGTAGTGAGATCTATTTTTTTTAATTATGATTTTAGTTTAAATTTTATCTCATTCTTTAAAAATAATTTATTTTTTAAACTGAAAATTGTTATCTTTCATTTTCAGTTAAAGATTTATCATATTAGTTGGATATTCACCTGTGTGGTTGAAAATGTAACTATTATATTAAAAACTAGTATTTTTAGTAGAAAATTATTCTTCTTCCTTGAAAAAATTAAAGTCCTTAGTTAAAGAATAAACTACTTAATAACTACTATTTTGTTTATTCTAAATTAATTTATTCAATCGAAACTTTGATTATTTAATTTTTGTTTTAAAACTGATCTTACTCAGTTCAAAATTAAGCTGATTAGTTGAACTTCCTTGTTGGAAATTCTTTTTTCCTTTATTAACTTTTCCTAAATATTATTTTTTAACTTAAAGCTTAACTATACATAAAATATTATTTTTCAACCGAAAAGAAGTGATGACACACAGAAGAATAAATTTCTATCTTAAAAAATACAATATAAGTTAATTTATTTATAACAGTTATTTATAATAATGACGATTATTCTCGTTTAGATCGGTCATGATCAATTAATACTTTTGAGCAGTTCAACTGAAAAATCAGTTTAAATAATGCATCAAAACCCTGGGGGCCCGGTCGATACTACACATATCGATACTACACATTATATGAACTCTACACATTAAGCGAAAACGTCGAGTCCACACATTAAAGTCTGCACATTTAAGGTTCGACGATTAACTCTACAACTTTTTATAAAAAAATTTGGTCAAACTGTACACATTAACTGTGCAC
>JAAAKG020144748.1:0-11049 GCA_010014905.2 Druon quercuslanigerum
CGGGCCCAAATTATCCCTAAATGAGCCCTAAATTATGAAAAAGGTTTCATCTCGATACCTCAATAGTGTTGTGCCAGCTTAACATACCTCGATATAACAGCAGCTTTGGAGGTTGCCTCGCACTGGCCTTGCGTGTAAATCGGTAACTCGAAACGTAAGCAGTCACTTTCGCATGAACTATTTCTGTTGTGTTTTTCTCCACACAAAATAATATTGTTTTCATTTTGTCCATGTTATTGTCTAATACATATGTAATACATAAGCTTGAAGAAAAACTGATCTAATGTCATCAGTACATATCATTTTAAGAAATTTTATGAGAAAACTCCGAGTTTGGTTTTGAGCGTCAAATTGCATTCAAGTGGTTTATGTGTACTGAAAATTTAGAAAATCTCAATTAAAATTAAAGACAGATTTTTCACAAAAGACTTGATTGTTTATCTAACAAGCGAATTTTCAACAAAAAGTTAAATATTCAACGAAAAACCTTACTTTACAAAGAAATGCATTGTTAAATTTATAATTTTCTGGAAAATAAATAGGTTTAACTTTTAGAAATTTTTATGAAATCGTTAAATTATCTGTCAAAATAGTGGAATTTCTAATATAAAAAAAACATTTTTTAGATTTGCAATTAGAAAGTTAATTTGCAACTAAGAAAGTCATTTTCAACCAAATAGTTAAATTGTCGGCAAAATCCCTCATTTTAAAATAGTATTTGAATTTTATAAAAGATACAATTTATTTCAAAAGAGATTAGTTTTAAAACCAAAAAGGCGAATTTTTCTCCTTTTTCTGACCTTAAAATTTTATTCCTCTGCTACAATCTTGTTTTGAAAATTATACGTTTAAATCTAAAAATCATTTAATTTTTCACTGAGATAATCTGTTTTTGAGATAAGTTGCAAAAACGGAAATACTGAAAAAGTGTAATTATTCATAGAGCCGGTAGACCAAAATATCAATAAATTAAAAAAAAAAAGATTTTCAACAATAAATTATACATGAATAGTCCATTTCTTCATATTGGGCTCAAAAGGCCATTTAAATAACATGCGAAGCCGAGCAGCTAGAATTTTCAATTCCACATTTTTTTAATCTCCAACCGATATAGAAACTTGCAGCGTTAGCCAATTTGGGATCCATTTTGAGCTATATCTCGAAATATCAAAATTTTGAATTTTCTGGATTTTTTGCCCATTGAGACTTTTGATCTACACATCAAAAACTACTAGGAAGCAAAGTTTCAAAAAATATAGCCGATAACTATTTCCCATACCAATTCTGCTGGGTACTTTAATTAATAGTTCATATTCTGATAACATACACGTTTTGGCTAGGAAAATAATATTTTAAAAGAGGAATCATTGAATTAATTTATATAAATAAATATCACCTCGACAGTTATTGTCCTTCATCCTAATTTATCTTGTATCGTTCGCAAGTAAATATCATTCCAGTTATAATGTTACACTTTTATAAATTACTTAAGCCTCTACAAGATCTTGGAGGCTTCACTTGGGTAAAGATTTTACTTTTTTTTTTTAAAGAAAGTTTTTTTATAAATGTGACTTCGTAATTCCTTCGTATTTAAATTATAGATTCTCAAAATTTCTCTAGATATGCGGTTCCTGATTCTCTTCTGGTTAAATGTACTGTTCTGCATTTATCTAGTCCGAACTCTGTATGGATATTATTAGAAATCTGCTTTGTGACATGGAAAACTTGCTACCGCTTCTGCATTCTGAACCCCTGATAAATGCTATTTAGTGTTTTCCTCAATGAGTTCAACGCTTAATAGAACTATTGTGAACTAAAGGAGTTTCCTTGAAAGATAGCCCTCGAATTGCGTACTATTCTAGTTATTCAGGGTCGTCTATTATCAAAATACTTGATTCTTGTACCCTAATGCATTATCTTACGAATTAAAAATTCAACGATGCGTGGGCAGATTTTGTGAGTTTTTAAGACTCGAAGCAAATAGTCATTTTCTCGCCCTTTCCACCCTTTCCTCCCTATCCAACAAAAAAAATCTCTAAAAATATCGCGATTTTCTCAAAAAATCACACTCTTTCAGGGATTGGAAACAATTACAAAGCCTAAACTTTATAGCTTGGAGTTGAAGGCTCTTTGATATCTTCATGAGAACTAAAGGAAGTATAGTTATACATTTTCAAATTTTAATCAAACATTTTTGATATTACATTACATTGCATTTTTTTAACTCCTATACGTTGACCTTTGTAAATAGAAGACTTTTTATATGAAACTTTTGACAATTAAGATTTTTAGTCTTTAAATTTTTCAATTTTTAAATGAAAACAATTTATCAATTAAAATTGTGTAATAATATGTTTTATAAATTTTCAGAAGTGAACTGGAACTGTTTTAATTTAAAGACGTTCATTCATAAAATATTTAAGTTGAATGATTTTAAACTTTAAATTAGTAAACCTTCAAGTACATAAAAGGTGAAACTCTTAAATTAAAAACCTATAAATCAAAAAACCAGGTCTGTAAATTTGAACTAGTGCCGTACTTCTAGTTAGTAAAATCAGTAAAAATGAACTGGAATTTCATTAAGCATACAATGATTTAATAATGTACGTAGCTATGTTCACAGCAACATTATATACAGCAAATTTTTAGTTTTGAGAAATTGAAATTTACAAAATATATCTTCGGCTCTTTAAGGTGTGAGAAATGCTTATATTATGCACGTGCAGAGTATTTTTCAAGTCCAGTTGAAACCAAAATTGAGAAGCCTAGTTTAAAAATTCCGTGTACATACAAACAAAATTTGTTTTCTAAAATCAAAGAAAAATGTCCTTGACATGCGGTCTTAGAACCTTCTTCGAATGAGAAAATAATATCTGTTTTCTTCAGATACATTTCGACTCGTCCACGTGATGGAAGTTTTTTATTTCGTTCTACCGAGATGGTAACTTGTCATTTACACACGTCGATGTACATTGACTTCACTCATGTGGGCGCCAAATATGGGAATCAGGTATTTTCGTCCCGCTTTACATGCACGGAATATCAGAATATCATGCAGCTGTTACAAAAAAATATTTGGTTTTTTCCTAGTTGGCTATTTTATAAAGGAAGTAATATTTTTGATTAAAACAAAAAATATTGTTAATTGCTCCGTGTATTTCCTTTTCGTTTAAATAACATGAAAACCCTAAAAAAATATGCATACATTGAAAAATACAGGAAACGATTAAAATTTTACGGCAAACTTTGTTGCGTAATTTTTTAATGGCCCAAATAAAAAATGTACATTTGCCTTCCAATGTTGTTCTAATTACTCATAGTACGCCAGTTTAAAAATTTTTTGAGGTAAAGATAACCATTCTATGTCCATATGGCATACATTACAAAACTATTCTGATTATATCCTAGAGCGAGGTAATGATGTTTGTTTTTCCTTAAAATCTACGACGGACAAATGGACATTTTAGAAAACAACTTAATATCTTAATACCTTCATCATAACTTAATATCTATGGAAGTATGCTTTCACGATAATATCCTGCACGCTCTATAAAAAACTGTACAATGATGATTTTAGAAGACATCCTGCTAAACTATAATATAGTGTGAAGTATTAATCGATATTCCTAGGAACAATAAACCAAATGGCAAATTTCGCATCATTCTGAGGCATTGTTGAATCCCCAATCATAGTGATAAGTTTCCAATAGCCTCTGATTTACTGCGGTACTGAATTCAACCATCAATTTATTAAGTAACCATATATGTGGGTGTCCACTTAGGAAAGGACCTTATACTATTTACAGGTGTGAATTGATCATAATCCTAGGCCCTATAATGTATCTATTGGTAATATGCTCATGGCTACAAAATTAATTAGAATTTGGTGTATTCCCTGTTCGAAGGAAAATTATCACACCTCCGCTTATACTAATCGTCAAATTTAGATGCGCTTTTCTCTAAAAGCATTTTTTGAAAATTATAACTTTAAAAATTATCTTGTGACTCGTTTTTCAACCTAAAGAGATTTTTGGCCTGCAATTCCGGGAGTTTATTCAGCTATATAGCCCTTTACGTGACTCAATACCAATGATAAGGGTCTTTTTCATGCAGACGCCAACATATTTTATAAATACCCTATATATTTTTTACAATTAAAAACCCTAAATGAATCTGTACAGTCGATATATAATAATATGTGGATTGGTGATTTACAACTTATGAATCTTATTTTCGATGCAGATGTCTGATGCCTAGTACCAGTAAACCTCTGATTACGTAATGAGCAATATACATATGCACGTGAATTTTAGCATTACTAAATCTTAGTCTAGTTAGGTACGTATCTGCACTTTTAGCGTACATTTACCACTTATTCGAAACATAAATAAAGTTTTGTTCTAATTGTATTACTGAAGATTATACAAAAATGAAGAAGGTACATTGTGCGTTTTAAAAACCAGCCATGCAAAATTAGCTTTGAATTTCGGCTTCAATTTGTTGCAGCAGATCTGGATCTGAAAAAAAAAAGAATTAGAAATTAGTTTTCGTCTGACAATAGTAAAAGTATGAGATTTTTATTTTAGCTACACATTGATGACTACTTGATGGCTGTAGATGAACCAAGCCAAACCCAGGTGAACTTGTCTTGATATACGGAATGATAATGCATGGCTTGGTTTCATTACTGCCGGCAGGGCCTGCCATTTTCAGGTAGGTTCACGAGTGAAAATAATTCTACTTGGCTAGGTCGTCAATCACTCCCAATCTAGAGGCAGAACTTAAAAACATTAAAACCTAATAACTTTGTTTAACTGAAATAATTACGTTCTTCAGATAGCAAATCTAAATTTTTAGTCTATTTTTTTCTGTCTCCAGCAGTTCACAGCAGTACACATACTTGTAGAAAATAACAGTTTCAATATTTTATAAAAAATGTTATCTGTCTGTAGTTGTAGAACTTTGAATCAAAAAATTATTTCTTACAAATTTACAAGTTTTATTGGTTCATTAGTTGATAGAGATCCAAGTATAAAAGAAAACCTAATTTCACAAATGAAAAATTAAATATTCTTCTTGTCTTAGGATAATGTCACCTCACACCGTGGGATTAATTGCAGGAAAAGCTGGCTAAAATTAAAAAAAAAATTGTTTGCGTAAAACGAAATTCGGTCTTCTATAAACAATTAATATCTGCATCAAATTCCGGAAAAATTGGAATCTTCCATGTCGAAACGTCAAATTGTACGATTGGTTGCAGGTGCTCTACATTTTGTTGTAAGTGCGCGATTTCATTGAAAACATATGCAGAAAACTTCTGCAGGGCTCTATAATAAAATTTTAATACAAGTTCTATTTTATTATCGCATAAAGTATTATAGAAGCCACCTCAAATTTTGCTTATCTGAAATTTTGAGCAAACCGAAAGTTTATTAAAAAACATGATCTCAAAAAAAGCTCCGCGCTGATCGGCTGTGGTTTCTACTGAAATACAAAGTCAACGAGGTGGTAAATGCAAAAATTAAACATTTAGCTGCTCCTAACTGCTACTTTCATTTTAAACCTATACGCGCATAGTGATTAGTCGCAGTAGGAGCCCGAACTCGTTTTGTTTTTGACAATTTTGCCCTTTTCTTAGTGATTTTTAATTGCCAACTTTGGCTGCAAATTTTTTTCATAAAATTATGACCTCAAATGCGAATTTCATGACCCTGAGAACCTTCTGACGACTACTTCTCACGAACTTAAGGTCAGTTTTCTGAAATTTGGTCCACCATATTTTGGCGGATATTTTGTTTTTGACCATTTTGACCTCAAATTCGGCTTTCTTGGCCCCGTACCCCCCCCCCCACACACAACTGCTTTTCACAAACGTAACGTCAGTTTTTCCAAATTTGGTCCACCAGCTGGTGGCGAGCATTATATTTTCGACAATTTTAAACATAAATTTGAGTTCTTTGACCAAAAAAATATAAGTGTACTGTCTATAAGACTCGTGTCAGGCACCAAACAGTAAATTTCGCTAAAGATTACCATTTTATAACCAACAAAACTTGTAATTCTGTATTATTTGATTTTTAAATAATAATTTTGGAACCTGTGGGTTCCCACAACTTCAGGTATATAAAATGACCCTCAAAAGGAGCCATGATACAAAATCGTCCTCAAAAATATAAGTAGTGACAAAAAAACAGACGTAAAATTTTCAAAGATGACTTTACCTAAAATAATGTTAGTAGCAATAACAATTGCGAGTTACTGACACACTCTATTCGTGAAATATAACTACTGAGATATGCGCCACATGATTTAGCAGAAAAAATAATTTTTTTCTTATGGAATAATTATTTTTTATATTTTTGTTGCGGTTAAGCACCTTTTGAAAATAACAGTATATATACATTTTTCATAACAATTGGCATAAACCTTAAACTGAGTATTATTTTTTTAAAGAATCTGCTACAATGTGAAATTAAAAAATCAGGCCAGATGTCTTTCTGCTAATCTTCAGAATTTCTAAAGAGAAATCATTCCAATCTGTTAATAATTGAGAGCCTGGCTGCAATAATGTCCTAGAAATTTATTTCGCGAACGCTACTTAGCAAAATAAATGTATAGGACATGATTGTATCCAGGCTCTTGATTGTAGTGTGTAGTGGATTATTAACAATAAATTCCCGATTCCCCCACTGTGGGCCAGACCGCCTTATTTGGCAGCAAGGCCCGACTGGACCTGCTGATAAGATTAATATTATTTTATGCATAAATATCAAATTATATATCATCAATTAACATTCAATAATTCCTCACTACAATGAAAATTTTTTTTATCATAACATCATGAATTATTTTCTGAAAAACTGCAATAACTGTACCTTATTAATTAATATTAAGCTATTAAATATTTTTATAATGTGAGCTGTTCGATTTCTTTAAAACAATCCGTCATGGTGTTTCAAGGAAAATTTATTTAAATTAAAGAAACCATATGTAAAATTCGAACTAATAGTCCTGCGCGCGTCTACACCATCGTCAAGGGGCTGCGAAAATCGTTTGTACTTCCTTCAAAATTCCGAACATTACACTTCTTCATTCATTTTGATAAAAAGCGAAATTTCGGGTTCCAATCGTCTACCAAACTACGAATTTTGCTAACCTTTCGTGAACATTGCAGTTCACGTCTTCAGGGCTAACCTAAAGGCGTGAACTGCAATGTTCACGAAACGACGGCAAAATTCATAGTTTTGTAAACGAATGAAACATTTAACTGCTGCTTAAGTAAAAAATATATACGATATTTTATTCAGAGATCGCGCATACCAAATCAGCAAATAAAGGGTCCATTTTTGGACCATTCGTGGAAAATTTAGTTCTCTTCAATGTGTGCAAAAAATCTCATCTCTATCTTGACATTTTCCACTTACAGTAAGAGATTTGAAAATTGACCAGTAAGTCCATGACCTGGTCTGTGTATATATTTAAATTTTCACAAATGTATGTCTTCTTTATGGCCATTTCGTCTTATTTGCTTGTTTGTTTAGTGTTCCGCGTGTCTCTTGCAATACTTACCATGCTTTTTTATTAAAAAAAGTAGATTTTTATAAGTTTAACTGGCTTTCTGGTTCTACTCAGCGCCAGACTAGAATCTTACGATTTTCATAATGGGCCTTCCCTACTAAGAGTCTGACTAAACGACGCGCGATCACTCCTCAGCCTATTCCAGAAAAAGCCTCATTGCGATACATGTATTGGTCTTAAAAAGAGTAGAAATTAACATGAATTCATTCAAAAAGACAGGATCCCGCGTGAAATTCAAAAGGTATTTTGAAATACTTCATGTCGAATTTCACGTACAAATTTCTAATATGTCTCCAACCTGTTAAAATGGTAAAAAGCCTCCCTGGAAGTACGAAATAAGATATCTTAATAAATCACTAGGCATATATTAAATTGGAAAATTACATCCATCTTTGCACTCATGGCGTCTTAAAAAGTAGAGTATGTGCGAAAGATTTCGCATTCGTTCTCCTCGAAAATCTCACAACTCTCGTCATGGATTTATATACGTTTTTACAGAAGCTTTTCTTATAGTTGAAACTAAAAGAGTGTATAGAAACATTGGTTACACTTCTAGAGATATGAAAATTAAGTCTCTTTGAATATGGCCTTTATGAGATCTCATTTTATACAAAATATTTAACATTGGGTCTGTCAGAAAGACGAAGCGTCTATATTTTTGCGTAATTATACGCAGCCATCTCTTATGTGCTCACTACAATTCTGTGAACAAATTTACGTACTTCTTCTGAGGAATAAATCTGCGAGCAGCTATTAGAGAATCGCGTGATCATCTCATGAGCTCCGCAGAGGTAAGAGTTGAAGAAGACGCGCAAAAGGAAGTGGTATAAGAAAAAGAAGATGCAGCAGAAAAAGAGGAACAAGCAGCGGCAGCAAGAAGGGAAGCAGTCAGTGGAGTCATAAATCGTACACCTTGCGAGGCAGACGTCGAGGAGATAGGAACGTGGCTTCCGGCACGTGGTGGGTTCTCCAGGCCCGCCTTCCACGATTACTACTTCTTCCGCTCCTAAGAACTTAATCGCCCTTTCCATGTTCTCGTCGCGGGGATGCCACTGTCTTCGTTACCACCAGTGCCTCCTTTAATTAGTATCGCCATTACTACGACCTCTAATCACTACTGAATTCAGTATTGGCGCTATTTTACTGATATCAGTGCGTAGCCGTTCCCACACTTTGATTAGTTTTAGGAGCAGTTAAATTTTTTAAAAGAGTTTAAGTACATCAGTAAATTCTGTGATATCGAAATACTCATTTTCCTGCCTCGTAGCCCAAGAAGGGGCGATGTATCAAGCAAAAGGTAGTTTGTTCCGTGATGACTCAAGGCGTCATATTCGGTAGAAGAAAAATAACTATAGTTTAAGTATGTTTTGTGATGAGGAATATTTAGGAATACTGAAAAAACGTCGTACGACATTTAATTTATAATTGAGATGTTAAATTGATGTCTGCATTGTTTTGTGTGAGGCTAAAAAGCATTTTTTAACTGAGTCATTATTTGGCATTGAATTAACTCGTGTGTTACTCATTTCGACTAGCATGCTCCATACGATAGGTTATCGTGGCTTTTACTGCTGGCTTATTTAAACAATATAAACCTTTTTCCATAAAAATTATACAATCTAAACATTTTTAATAGCATAATTCAATGAATGAAAATTACTTGAGACATGATTAAAAATAAATGAATGTTTTCTTATCAATCTCAATAAGCTAGGTGGCAAATGCCCAATTATAACATCTGACTCCCTGAAAATTCTATTCAGTAAATCTATCTGCATTCGATTTTAATAGATATCTCGTTTACCGACAGGTACGAGTATAGAAAAAGTTTTTCGTTTGAATTCGCAACCATTGTCGAAATGTATTCAGAAAAAATCGGAGGACTATCGTTCCTAGATCGTATGCTCGTGACTTTTGTTAAATAATGGTGTAATAGTTAATATGTTACAGCACACTTTTATCAAGTTAAACTTCTGAACATTAATTGGTTTTCGAATTTTTGATTTTAAAAATTTGGTGTCAAAAAACGTACACCTGCGGCTATTGTATTGTGCTCAAAGAAATTAAAAAAATGTTTTTCCAAGTTATCACTTTTCTGTATAGTAGCTTTAATATTTTCATTAAAAATGTTAGCTAAAATTTGCATTTTGTATAGATAACTGTCTTCACGTATGATACATTTATATTTTAATGTAAATAAAAATGTCTCTCAATAATATTCGGATGAAAAGTATTATTTGCATTTTTTAATTGAGAAATTCAGAAATTTTCCAGAATTTCCAGAAAACTTGAACAAAGAAGCATAGACTTCATTGACTTAAATAGAATAAATAAAAGAGTGAGATTATGTGTTCATTTTGAATTGGAAGAACTCACCATTCTTACTCTCTTCTATGTAAAGACTGGTCCTTTGGGATCGTCTACTATTGGTACCATATCTGACCCTTGGTTCGACTCTTTGAGCCGCAACATAAGTCGGTGTTGTAAAGTCATCTGGACCTTCCCGTAAGGGTGCCATTCTTCTTTTACGGCAAACCGTTAGACCGATGACCACTCCAATACCAATCAGAATCAAAGATGCAGTACCTGTAATTAAAAAATTTCAAAAACTCATCAGAAATCAAAAATCAAAGATGAATTTTTTTATTGCCTTGAATTATGGTTTGAAACCTGTAGAATACTATGCAGTTGGTGATTTTGGTAAATTCGTGAAAATGACGTCCCTTGAGCCTTTGAGCGTGACTCGCTTCTTCTTCGCTTAGAGTCATGATCCAACCAACCAAGGTCCCGCCAATCCGATACTCAAATACGTGCGACTTAGAAATCCATTAATAACCTGAAATACTAATACCTACTAATACCCTCAAGCTGAATGGACTGTTACATGGTGCCGGAATTACTAGTTCTCAAGTCACAGACTCATACGTTTTTTCGTTGCCGACATTTTAAACGCGATTATCTCGAAACTTTTTTTTCAATGAGTTCAAAGTCGGTGTACACGATTATTAATTTATAAACATAGGACCAACTAAAAATGATTAAAATAAACATGTTTTTGTCGGGGTAAAATTTGTAATTTTCCCAAAAATATCAATTTCCTTATTCTGAGGCCTCCATTCCAGCTAATTATCATTATTTTTTCAATATTATTGGTTCATCAATTGACAATCAACTTTTTTGCGCAGACTGCTTCGGATAATCCTACGAGGTGCTACAGTATACACCGCATTCGGCCTCCCTTGCAGACACCTTCACGGCGACTGTTTATATCTTCGCCTTTTTTCATTTTTTTAAGCAACAAAAATTATTTCGTAAACTATAATTATATGATAAAAAGTACCTATGACTCTGGAAGGCTCCGTGGGGTGCACAGCTTCTGGTACAAATACCTGGAGGCTCTGCATCCCTCCCTTGCTGGGGCCCTTCAAAACATCTTGGAGAACCCAGACCGCTTGCCCTCTTTTATGACGG
>JAAAKG020144749.1:0-11049 GCA_010014905.2 Druon quercuslanigerum
GTGAATCGCGGAATCAGAAAGTTAGTGTACTGACAATCATTAAGATGTGGCGAAAACATTTGACAATCAGATCGAAATAAGTGAATAACGGACTCAGAAAAATAGTGTGCGGCTAGCTGTAAGATGCTATGAAAACATTTGACAATCATCTCAAAACAAGTGAATAACGGATCCAGAAAGTTGTATCGTGGCATACATCAAGATGCCACGAGAATATTTGAAGATCTGTTCGAAGCAAGTGAATCGCGGAATCAGAAAGTTGGTGAACTGATAGGCAGTATGATGATGGGAAAATATTTGACAATCAGCTCGAAACAAGTGAATAACGGACTCAGAATAATAGTATAACACAAGCCGGATTGGAATCGCAATATTGAAAATTTTTTAAACATTTTTTTATACGAGGTCATGTAAAATATATGTTGAAGTAGACAATAAGAGCATTTTTTCAACAAAAAAAATAGAGGTGTATCTCTAAAACATAACCTCAAAAAAAATGTTGAAAACATTTTTAACATTTTTTTGCCCCTATATTTTGTTTTAAAAATTTAATAATTTTTTTATAATTAGTCTTACAGGTGACTATAACATATATTTCGATCATCAAAATCGGTTGGGTAGTATTCGAGAAAAATGACTTTTTTGTTTTTCTTTCCTTTTCCATAACTCCCCTAAAAATAAAATTTTTAAGTTATCCTTTGTAGGAATTTTATGTCACATCAATGTCCATCTATAGTAGTAATATGAACTTGATACGTGCGGGAGCAACTTTTGCATGCTTACTGAAAGTAAACACAGGTCTAATAGCATCTCTCTGATTCCAACAAACGACGACATGACCCCTTGCTATGAATGTTATTGCTGATGTTCTAATTCTTAGATGAAGAGGAAAATGGGTACCGTTGGCTCCAGGCAATAATTACCATAATGTCGCCCATACTGAAGATATTAATTCTTTAAGAAGGCATAGAATAGAATAGGTTATTCTCTGAGCTCACTTTTATTTGATGTATTAACCTCAGACTTGGAAGAACAAATTAGGATAAAAGAATTGGCAGAAGTAAGTGCGGAGACAGAAATGATCTATACACTGGAATAGTACGATGTAGTGGTGATGGCAGATGTTGAAGAAGGGATAGCTGGGTCAATAACAGGATTGGAGATATACTAAGATGGGAAAAGTTGAATTTGAACGTAGAAAAGATAAAGATAAAGAGCTATTAAAAAGCTAAGCGACTAAAAATTGATTCGGCTGGGGGTGGAAGGAAGAAAAGATAGAAGAAGCAAAGGATCTTAAATATTTTAGATATACATCGTCAAAAAATGGAGATTATAAAGCGCATAAAAGAGAAAAGATAACAAATTATTGGAGGAGCAAAGTGTTAATAGGCCATGGGTTCCAAGCACCTTAAGGCATTGATTCCTTATCCTTTTCGGAGAGTTATACTGAACTAGATAAACTTTCAACCCTTTTCTGTGGAGCCGACAAAGAAAGATGACGAAGATGGGCGCTAGGAGTAGACTAGAGGATGCCTGGATAGGTGGTATGAAAAGAAGGGTATAGGGCTTTAGCACTAAAGCGGAAAAGAGGGAGGGAAAGTTACCGCATTTTTAAAATACAGTCTTTTTTAATCTAAATGAATTTTCAAGATACTAGAGCATTTTTACAAAAGGTGGTCTCGATTTCGTCACATTTCTGGACTCATACCTCAGCGAGATGATAACTATAATTTATTATCTGTAGGAACATCAAATCAGGTCCTAAAAACTTAAAAATCCATACCTAAAAGAAGTTAACGTTCCGTGATGAATAAAAATGCTCCAAGTACAAGAAGAGGAGCCTACGCAAATCAAAATATTCTAGAAGCTGGTGGGTAAACCTACCATAATCATAAAACAAGTGTGAGGAGCAGGTCAAGTTTGTTCTGGCCGTGCACCTGTTTAATTTGGGGCATATGTTCTCCATTCAGTTCTTTATTCGGACTCACACGCATCAGTTCAGCTCGCGTCATCAGTATACATCTTAGCTTAGTTCTACATTCTCCCACAAGTCCTTCCCAAATAGAGTTTGTGCTCAAACGTGAGTATCCACTTGTGCTCCGGAAGCTTCGTTAGTAATTAAAACAAATCATTCACTAAAATTCTTAGAGCTGATTAACACTCCACCATCTTAATGTTTAATTGATAAAAGCTCTTAACCATAAAGTCTTATGTTTTTTTGATCAATGATGATAAGCCTTCTTCAATTCCAGGACTCTTTGTCCAGGACCTTCCATCCTAAAGACAAAGCAGGGTGTGTGTTTATTATAAGAAGAAATGTTTATTAGAACTTATGAACTGGAAATATCTGCCACTAGCTGGAATTGACAGGCTGGAGCTAGCTATGTAAATAAATAAATCACATGGTTTGGATGTTAGGAAACTCTCAACTTATAAACCTAAAAGTAAGCGCCTGACCTTGGGCTAACATTAAATCTAAATAACAATTACTGATCCCAATCGTTCTCTTGCTTTCTTGTTTTTCATGAAAACTGAGGAGCCTGGGGTGCGTACTTAAAGTTCACTAGCAACTTAGATCAGACGTGAATTCAAAGCACAGAGCGTCAGATTGGTCGAGTCAGCTCATCACTTCACACAGGGGGAAACGGACACATCAGGTTCAAGAGGATCCTGGCTAGAAGTATCGATGAGAATCCCGTACATGCTACATAGCCACAAAGATGACATCTAGTTTCCTGAACAGCTGGTGTTAATAATTCGATACGCAGCTCGAAATTGTCCACATTAGTCTCCACGGCATTGAAACAAGACAAAAATTTAGCCTTCTGTGCCCCTCTGTAATATAATTTCTGGATGATGTAATTTGGATGACCGTGAGTAAATAATTACAAAAAGCAGGGTATGAATATACGTAATCTCAGTGAGAAAATAAATGCAAGGGCTTGCGGAAGATGTGCATGAGAATCAAGGATTGCAATATGCGAACCAACGCTGATACGACATTCTGGAAGTTTTTCCAAAGATTTAAGGAATTATTTAGTGGGAAACCCAATCTAAACCCGATTTCGCTGGATTTCAGTTGGAGGAAACGTATGCTGGATAATTATTTTGAGTCTGAAGAAGACTCAAGTGAAGATTAACGTAGATTTATCTGAATTTATTTATTTATCAATTCGTTTTTCTGCATTTGTAGAGATCTCGGAGAATTTAGGGAATGCAGGGTATTTGAGGAATTCAGTCTATTAGAGGGATTTAGAGAAGTAGAGGAATTTAAAATGATCTGTACAACTGGAACTTCATGAAAATCACAAACATTTCAGAGAGTTTAGGCATGTTGGAATGATTTGAAGAAGTATGGGAATTTAAGGATGAGAGAGTATTCCCCGGAAGATAAAAGATTACAAAAAAATCTGAAGGACTTTAAAAGAATTGCGAGGAATTCAAACGAATTCGAAAGAAGTTGAAGTTAATTCCAAAGAATTATAAATTACTTAACCTGTCCGATCTTCGCCACGCGGGAAGACATATTAAAATAATGGAGCAAATAAAAAAATATAGTGTTTATTTTAGATGACAGAAAATTTTTATTTAAAAAGATTGTGTAACATTCTCGACACTTCGGAATTTCACCTTCACGGACTTATTTCCTTTCAAATGTGTAAATTATCATTATTTACACACTTAATCTATTTGACCTTACTTTATGCAAATTGCGTTTTTAATGTAAACGTTGCTCTGCAAGACAGTATTTGTTATTGCTATATGAAGGAAAAAACAAGAAAGTATATGGTAAGGAATAATGTTTCAGTAATCATCTTCCAATTTTAGAAATATTCTTCTCGACGATAGAATGAAAAATAGAACTATAAAATGCTCCATTTTAAACATTCAAATTCCAAAATGTTTAATTATTAAAAACGCAAAGGCCGTATATCGACATAACCTATTAATCTTAGCGCAATTGTGGCGCGAAATTCAAACCCAAAAATACAAGCTGGTTTAAGGTCTTAATGATTTTATTTAATTGGTTCAGCTTTCGGCCAGGTAATACTTAATAATATAATATTCTCAAAACTAAACTTATTAAATTTTGAGAATTCATAAAGATTTCACAAAAATGATGGATAGATTAATAAGATTTGACAAAGATTGCAATAATTTTTTAAAAATTTTATAAAGATTTCATAAATTATCTAAACCAACATTTTGAAACAAGACTCTTAGTTGGTTTTCCTTTTTCTTCGATCGAAGAAAAAAACCTTATTAAATTTCGAGATTTCATAAAGATTTTACAAAAATTTCATATATTTAGCGATGATTTTGGATAGATTTAAAAGATTTCACAGAGATTTTAATAATTTCTCAAAGATTTTATAAAGATATAAATATTTCACAAAGATTCCAAATATTTTGCAAAGATTTCACAAAGATTTGAAATATTTTGTAAAGATTTTTAGAAAATTGATAAAGATTTCAAGAAGATTTCAATGTTTTCCCAAAACTTTCATAGGTTTCAAAGATTTTACGAAGTTTTCAAATATTTCTTAAAGATTTCAGTTAAATTTTAAAGATATCGTTAAGACTTCTATTATTTCATCAAGATTTGAGATATATTTCAAAGACTGAACATAGATTTCAATGATCTCACGAAGACTTAAAATATTTCGCAAAGATTTTTAGAAAAATCACAAATATTTTTCAAATATTTCAAGAAGATTACAATGATTTCTTAAAGATTTTAAAAATTTCGAAGATTTCAGATTGATTTAAATTATTTAAAATATTTCATAAAGATTTCAGTTAGACGAGTCAAAACGCCTGGAGTTTCCGTACGTTTATCTTCATTTTTAGAATCTTTTGCAGGCATTCATGAAAGTATAGGGCTGTTAGTGAGATTTGGCAGGCATTTAGGGGGTAACGAGCATTTAGGGAGGTTGGTTTGGCAGTTAGGAAAGTAGCGGGCATTTAAGGAGTTTGGTTAGGCAGTTGAAAAAGTAGCGGGCATTTATGAAAGGTTGGGCGGGCATTAAGGGAGGTTTTGTCAGCCGAGTGGAAGTCGAGATTCTATCCTTTGTGTCAATAATTTCTTCATGCAGAATATAAAATACATATGATTAGAAAAATATATATAATCATTAAGACTAGCCTTCTTTAGCAAATTAGCTTTTTATTTATTTTTTTCTTAAAAAATGAACGTTGCTCAATTTCTTTTAATGATAAAGCATTTGAAATAAAATTTTGCATAAGATATCAACGAATGTTATGGGATTCCAAAGGATTAAAAACGATCTCAATTGCTTTCAAATAATTTATAGATACTGCAAACAATTGTAAAACATTTCAAACGCTTCCACAGAATACCTAAGAATTCTGACTGATTTAAGAAGCTTCAAGGGATTTGAGAGATTTTGAAATATTTTAAGTGACCTGAATAGTTTTCAAAACATTTTAGGGCATGTTACAAAATTTGTAAAGTTTAAAGATTTCAAGTGATTCAAAAATATTTTAAGGGATTTCCAAAAATCTTTTGATCATTTCAAAATATTTCATAAGCTATCACAAAGTGGTTTTGAAAGATTCTTAGGAGTTTTAAAATAATTCTATAGGCCGCAAAGTATTTCGGAAGGTTTTATGGATTATCAGAGCATTTCAAAATATTTCAAAATATTTTACAAGATTTCAGGCTATTTTTTTAAGATTTCGAGTGGCTTCACAATGTTTCAAACGATTTATAAACAGCATAAGAGCGCAAACTCGCAGCCTCCCATTAAAAACTTCTAGTGGAGAGGCGAGACCCGTGGATGGGGACCGGCCCATGAAAAGAGAGACTTGAAATGGAATCGGCAGTTGGCTTGTTGCGTTGGTTACGCAACAGTTTTTCTCTTGAGGACTAGCTATCCTCAAGAAAAAGACTCAGTCTACTTGTGCTCTTAGGCTTAAAAGTTTAAGTCCACAAGTTTTTGTAAAGATCCCTGGAGCGGAAGCACGTATACTATGTGTACCCGGTCCCAAGGGCACTCTTTCATTTCTGAGCTATGTAATTCCCGCATGAAACCAACTGTGCTTTTTAGGACTAAAACTTTGACGATTCTCTCAGAGCTCTTCTCGTAGATTTAAATTTCATTAAAGACGATTAAGTCTAGTAAAAACTTCGTTATTTTGGCCCAGAGTGCCACAATTAAAAAATCTTATTGAACTGTTACATTTTCTCTTAACTAATAGAAGAGCGGAGCACAGTATACCTGTCCACCCCGGTTGAGGAAATTAGAACTAGAAAATAGGAAATTTACTTTGAGAATCTTGGTTTCTTATGGGCAGACGGGACCAAGTTCTAAAGTGAATGATATAATATTCTCCGTAGCCGCGTCTCGAGAAAGCCTGTTAATAAAATTTTATAGTAGAGAGAGCCTCTCTTAATAACTGGAAATATCCGGTTTACCATTGTGTTTGATTGTTGCATCCTTACAAAATCCTGTCCGTACGACACAGGTAGTCTAGTACCTGCGGTGAGCGAGCATAAGCCACCCAGGTCCCTATTGTTTAAGTGCGTTAACGCCGGGAACAAGTGGTAGCCCCGATCTTTTTAATCTTTTGTTTTCACACCCTTTAGGGATTCACATTAAGAGGCTAATAGCCAAAGCCATAATTTGAAATTTTTTAAACTCAATGAAAGAGTCTTAAAGGTGAATGAACCTTTGAATACGTGATTTGACAATTGTTAATATAGCTGTTAAAAGCGAGATTAAATATAGAATACTTTAGAGGAGAGAGTTCCTATTAAATTAGTCTAATTAATGATTTTAGCTCAGGGTTTAGAAATAATATGTATGTAGGTTTAGAGAGAGACTTATGAATAAATGAATATAAAGAAAGATCTGAAATCTTATTCTTCCTCCGTGCGAAGTCCCATTTATTATTAAAAATATTCGAACAGTCACTAGTTAACAGCGGCTAAAAACCGGCAGTTACAATACCTTTCAATTTTCCTAACTTTTCTCACAGAATTCTACGACATTTTTATTAAACTGAATTTCTTTTATGAAAGATGTAAGAAAATACGATTTTTTCAGTTGGGGGTAGTTGAGCACCTATGGGATCCATGATCTCTTTGATCAAAAATTATTTGTTTGATTTACAGTTGTTTCTTTCATTAAATGTAAGCCTTGGGGATGAGTAGACAAATCAAAGGGACATTAATTTTGTAAGCCACCCTACTGCACACACATACAGATATTAATTAAAAGAAGAGGTTGTAGAAATAAGAATCTTAAAAATTGCGTTCACCTTCTTTTATTCAAATTGACCGAGGGAAGCCTAACCCGCTCTGAACACGCAGTAGTTGTTATTATCAGATAAATGGAATTTAAATGCAATTTCGCAAAGTTACATAAGGATGTTATTTAGTGGGAAACCAACTCATTGAATATTTTAAATGCCAAGAGGGCGAAGCATGAATTTGTAGAATTCAAAAGCTATTGTAGAAAGGTTTTAGTACATCATTATGACTTTCTAGTAGTGAAAGAGTGTTTCTTGCTTATTTGTTTTGGTATATTGTTTTAACTTATATGATGCAGCAAAATGGGTCCCTCAATTTAAAGAATAATTTAAGCGATTTTTTTATTTCAAGATATAAACTTTCATTTTAGAAACCACTAAAAAGAACACCTGCTTAAAGTTACCTTCCATCTTTCCTAATGTGACACAGTGCGTTAAATTAGGTGCTCCTGTATAGTATATGAGCAAATACATCTCAGATTTGATTATTTCTACTTAAGATTAAAGCAATTACAAGACTTCAAAATATAGATAAGGTAACAAAATTTATAAATTTGCATAGAACAATTGCTTTAAAAGACGTAATTCCGCTGCTCTCCTACATGTGCATTAAAATTTAGTCAGATAAGAATAATGTCGGTATGCTCTTTCATAAGTTTGACGGTAGGCTTTCTGGATCATGTAGATGCATCCTGCATAGATTCCTCGCCCTTTTCGTAGAAGTTCCATTTGAATTTTTTCTTCATTGTTTGCTGCAACGTATGCTTCTTGACTGGCTGCAATATGTATTAGTTCGCTTCCTTCATAGTTTGCGTGCTGCTGTTCTTTATGCTTTTTGCTGAGTTCAGCAGCAACTTGATCAATCGCCCGAACAAGTGGCAAAACTCGGTTCACACCCAATAGCTCAAATTCATTTTTGCTCAGAGTTACCCACTGGTCATCCTCTCTGTCAAATACAACAAATGCATTATATCCGTCAAACAAAATGGAGAGCGGCTTGATATCTTTTCCGTGTTTCCATCCAACCACGACTTTACCCCGGACTAAGAAAGTTATTGATGTTAGATCTCGTATGTGGCCATGCAAGAGTGTTCGGAAATGTTCAGAGTCTTGAATATGTTTGTAGTCTAATGTTTTTATGACAGGAAATTCGAAATGATTGCTTCCAGGAAATAGTTCTCCTAAATTCATTCTTATTGAAATTATTAATTCTGTAAGAAGAAATGGAAATACATTAATTTTTAGATTTATAATAGACTCCCCATACAAACGGTGACCCCCCTTAAAGGTTAAATTATTATTTTTATTTTCCATAGTTATCTGTTTAGGGCTGTTAGACATTTTGGCCAGGCAATTATAGGAAGGTTAAACCGTAGATGAAACAGGAAATTTAGTCAAGATGTTGACTTGTAATGCTGATTCATTTAGGTCCCGTAGGACTGCATAGGTCCGCGAAGATAGCAATACATTTAAAAAATGATGTTTTTGATTATAAACCCTTTTGGAATTGTTTCGGAAACAATTTTTATTGCTTAAAAGTAAAAATCCAAACAGTTATCAGCTTTTTAAGAATGGAGTGCAAATTTCATACTTGCCCGGCACTTTTATGATTTTCCATTAATGCATTCATGAAACCTTTAAAAATCGTTTGGAAACGCAAGCTGTCTGTACGATGGGATTTGAATGTCGATATTGGATATAAAAATCAAGTTTTGTCTCAGGTAAATTTTAGCCTTTTTCACCCTCGACGGCTCAGCCGTCGAGATTACTCCCAACTAGCCTGACATAACAAAAATCCAAATTATATTTTCAAATGAAAAGGGATAGGGTGCGACAGAGCTTCGCCCTACCCCTTTTAAGCTCGAAAAATTGCAATTCCAAATACAAAATTTGAATTGTTTGGTTTGTTTTTGCATTAAAACATTTTTGTATCAAATGAAAATATAACGTTTTCCTTCATTCCTCAAAAAATTCAACAAAAAGTGCTTTGTGTGGGGATAATTTAAATCAAAATAACAGTCGACACAATTACGAATTGCAGCGCCTTTATTAAGTACGATCTTAATTATTGCTAGTGATATAAGAAATTAAAAATATCATAAACGAAAAATTTCATCATAGAAAAAATTTAAGAAAAGAATTTGTATATAATTTTACAGAATATTTCTCAATTCGAAACATTTTGTACTTAAACAAAACTAGCTGTGAATTCGATATCAAGAGTTTGCACTTCGTTTGTATTTATAATTATATGGAACTCATTTCGCAAGCACTGTAAAGCATATATATTAGAAAATTTTTTGCTTCCTTGTAGAGTAAGCATTAGTGTTTTTTTTACATAGTAGAGCAAACTTAACTAATTCTAATAACTAACTAATTAAATAGAACATCTCAGGATTGAAATTTTACGTACGCACCCCAAAATTTCATCAATAATTATTATATTATTATTGTTATTTTATTAATATTAGAGGTCCATAGATTCATCTCGAATCCAGGAATCTTCAATATTGTTGCATCAACTTTGAATTATGTTAAATTAGCACACCATTTTTTCAAAGCCGACAAATTTTTGGGATTTTCACGTAGTGTTATCTCTACAGAGTACCTCGTACCAGTTTTGACAGATTAGTCCAGTACCATGTAAATGGTGGTGAAATATGGCGAGAGATTCAAATATTTTATGGAAAAGAACTCAAAAATAGTTAATAAAGACCTGTCAAATGCAATTTATATTTGCACTTCCGAGGTGATGTACAAGTCCCACCAATACATTTATTATAAAAGATAAGATCGTATTTAATAGACATTTTCGTAAAATTATCGTGCTTTTTTGTACGGTAATCGTAAGTCCTATATTACTCAAAATTACCGTACATGAACACTGCCACGTAGCCACCCGTGCCAACTACGGAGAAAAAAATAAGAATTTTCTGTGCAAAGCGCCTTGAGTTTTGACTGCGGTAACTGCACCTTGATTGCCAATCTCAGATGATTCCAGCCACTCTCTAGACTTGTAGCGCATGCGCACAGAGATCTACTTCCTTCTTTACTCCCACGGGAAGCGTGCGAGTGTCGTGTTTAATAACAACTGTAAACTGAGGTTATGTTCCCTTAAATATTTTCATTACAGGCGCATATTTATTTCCGTACTTTTCTACAGAAATAGGTAAACAGCCCTCGTAAAAAGAAATATCACCTTATGACATACCAGAAAAATACCAAACGTTGTTTGACACTATTGATTATATGGTATTAAATTGGGGTTTCTTTTCACGAGTTTCCTTGACTGTGCAAAAACTTTTTTCAAGTTGCGACGAATTGATATAACTTCAATTCTCAATTGTTGATTTAATATCCCTTAAAAATTCAGGCAAGGAAATATACATTTTTCTAACAACCAAAATTACGGGAGATTGATTCGAGCGAGGAAATCGACATTTCCTAACAACCCAAACCTAAAGGAGATTTTTCTATTATAATATTATAGCGTCTAGGTTCGACCAACACTGTTTAAAGAAAACAACTTTGCGCTGCGAATATCGCAGAAATAGTGGTGCTAATAGACCGCGACTTTTTCTACTGCGCAGGCGTTGTGAAATGATGGAGTGACGAAGAAGACACCTGTTTTTTTCTTACTCCGCCACTGCGCGACGCACGAAGTAATAGCAAGGAGTAGAAACTCCGTAAGTGGGGTTAGGACAAAAACGCCTCCAAGAATTATGACGAAGCGTAAGAACGTTTCTACATTTTTGTCATGCGCGTTGATGTTTT
>JAAAKG020144750.1:0-11049 GCA_010014905.2 Druon quercuslanigerum
TACTGGAACTTTATATTCTCGACAATTGTTTTTGTTGCACACTCGAGGCCTGACATAGTTCTCCTTGACTTCGAGAAACGAACCATGTTTGTTATCGAATTTTCGGCATCAGCTGACAAAAACATCATAGTCAAAGAGAATGAAAAGAAAAAGAGGTACAGAGACCTAGTAAGGGAGTTGCGACGATTGTTCCCAGAATATTTTGTTAAATTAATCATCCTTATCATCGGCGCTCTTGGAGGTGTCAAGCTTTCTCTGGGTAATAACCTAAAAAGCATTCCCGGCGTGTAAACAATATGCTAAAACTCTTGCGGGTAAGATACAGAAGGCGGTCTTCCTTGGGTCTCTCCGTGTCCTCAGGGTGCACGAGACTTTTGGCGGATCGACGTATTGATTCCGTCACAGATTGTAACCACCTGTCTCACGGTCGTAAGAGTTGGTTATGGCTGAATTTTGCCCGCGATTTCGCTGGGATCGGATGCAATTTTTCAGATTAGCACCCGATCCCGGCAAAGTCCTGCGGTTGTCCTTATGAAAAAATTTTAAATTTAGATATATATATCAGTGAGTGGCACCGAACTTATATAAAAGCCGTGTAAGTCGAAACTAAATTAAGCAAAGTAAAGTTAAAAAACGAGTGAAATAAAATATGAAACGTGGACGGCAGCTTAATCAAAAGATGAACTGTAAAGTTGGATAGTATTATTAAAGAAGAAATTAAAGATTTGGTAGGAAGCTAGAATTGGCCAACAGCAGGTAAGTTAGAAGGTTTACTGTTGTTTAAACCTCTCTGACAAACCTTTCCATTTCAATACTCCCGGTAATAAGCGTGGAATAGATACAAATTCATATTTTCAGACTTCAGCGTAAAAAGGAAGATATTTATATTCTTTTGAATCAGCCGAAAATGCCATAATAAGAGTAGTATATCTCCGGAATTAAATAATTTCTATTTGCATAGAGATCACCATATTGTTTCGTATTGCCGAAAAGAGAAAATGTTTTCAACATATTCAATGCATACTAATTGTCTCGGTAGGCCCACCTTACGAAAATGTTTTGTATTTCGAAAAGTGATCATATTTTGAGTTTATTTAACTCCTTCTAATATGTTCAAAAAATATGTATAATAAATTACATTGATTCCTTCATGTGAAATATAAGTTTTGAAATTGTAATTGTTATCAATTCAAGGCTGTCTCTCTATAGTTAAGATTATTTGAATTCACACATAAATAAATATAAATTTTTATATTTTCCGAATGTATAAGTTATGAAACGATTTAACAATAAAAAAAAGGTTTGATCAATACATCATAAAGATGTAATAGTAATTAAATAGTAATGATAATTTATAATAAAATAATAATGCTGTATTACCAGTTTTACCTTTCGAGGGTTTTACAAGGTCCCCTCGAGAAAATAAGTAATTGATAGAAATTGTTTCTAAAATATATATTTGAGAGTACAGTCTTTTATCGAATTTGATAAAAAATATAGAGCTAAAATGTGAGTATATAAATAATTTAAGTCAAGTTGCCCACGACAATAACCTGCCGAGGGCCAGCACAGGAAAAGCCTAGATTGTTCTAACTAGAAAATCTGGCTGCGTCTTCGTAAGAGCCAATATTTAGTTTAGGCATAAAGAGGCAATTCCTACCAGGGATACAAAAAACTGAAAAATAATTTAAAACTGAATTTTTTTTATGTGGCTTCTTTAATTTACCATGACTCTTTCCATATTAATCAGTTGAAAAATAAAAACATTTTGCTTAAAAAACAAAATACATAATAATATTTAATTTATTATATTTATATTTTATTATATATTATCATGCTCGTCACATTAGAAAAAATGTAGATAAAAATAAGGGAGGGGGGGGAGGAAATATGTAACATTTATAAAAATTTACAGAAAAGAAAAGCATCCACCATTTTGTTAATTAAAGCTCATCTGAAATTTCAAAAGAGAAGAAAAAGGTCTATTAGAATCAATCACTTTAAAAAAAATCTATTTTCCAATAATCCGCGTTTACAATGTTGAAGTAGTCCGGCTACTGGATCGACCTGATGAAAAATAATTCGAATGAGTTTTTTTTCGCAGAGATATGTCCTCTTTCATATAATGTCTTTTTTAGGGACCTTTCCAGGTTAAAATTGGAATTATCACTGTTTGAACTCGTGTTAAAAAAACATGGGATCTTATGGATAGGTCTTTTGTGGGCTCCAAAAATGTTTAATTTTGGCTTTAAAACACGTTGAATATTTTTAGGAGAACGTTTTTGGAGACAGAAAATATAATGTAAAATTTGAATTACTGCTCAATTAAACTTGCTTCCGATATATTTGAGCTTAATTTAGCAAAATTTAGCCAACAGTCGAGCGTGCAGAATGACTTTCACTCGGATCGAGTCAAATCAACATTTACATTTACATTTGATTATTATTTAAAAAACATTTTATTTATATTGATCAGCACAAAAATTTGATACCGAATTCATTAATTGTATCCTCGCCAAATTTTGTATTTAATTTCAAAGTTCATAAAAAAATAACGGACAGCCGAAAATGACCTACCCTAATTGGTTTGAACCTCATTTTCAATGCGAAGTGCAATCCATATTCATCCCAATTCAGCAGACGTCGAATAATCCACACGGATTTAAATTTGGGTACGAATTGAACTTGTTGTTGATATACGGATTCAAATAGATTGCAAATTGACTTCTAATTGGTTTGGTTTGTGTTTTTAAATACTTCTTTTTTTTTAAGATTTCCTGCGTAAGACGTTTGTCAGGGTGCCGAATCAGTAATGTCAGAACGCGGATATCTCTGCCATGGGCAGTAGTGATTCATGTGTATTTTTAAATTGATATATGGCGTTTAATAACCTACAAATGATCGATTGAGTGGAAGAACGGCCTGCTTGCATTTTACGTAAGGTCGTAAGTCGAGTCCAGTCTAGTCACGTGACTAACCTGCTCGGAAGATGAAACCAATTCGTAGATTCGTGACATTCGTAAACACAAAAGTTTGGTTAGGATAAGAGTCAAGTGTTAAAATATCGTGAGTTTTTCTATAATAATTTAAAATTGTAGAATTTCAGAAGCTTCGACGCTGAAGGATTAAATTTAGCATTCAATTTTAGACTGTCTAATTCCAATTTCTTTGAATTTAAAATTATTTACAAGTTTTCAATTTTTAACGCCTTTAATTATAAGTAAGACAATTTCAATTCCTCTTAATTTTAAATTATCCAATTTCCAAAATACCAATCCTAACGTATTACATTTTTAGCGTTTTGGCATTGTTCTATTTTCGAAATTTTAACCTGAAATCGTTCCATTTTATGATTCTTCAATCAAAATAAAATTGTTTAATTAGTTGCGTTCCGATTTAGACATTATGCAATTTAACTATATTATAACTATCTATGGTTATATATAGTTATATACTGCAACCCTTTTTCTCATTAAATTGTCTGTAGACTCTGAAGTTTATTAATTCTAAACACTTTCGAAATTAAATGTTTTCTAATTGGAAAATTTCAAAATTTTAAAAACCCGCGAATTATGCAAAAGGGAAATTTCTCGGTGTAATATTTCGGAGTATAATTTTCAACAAAACAAGTAGATTTTCAAACAAAAGTTAGTATCATTTTGTTTCCGAATTCATCTTTTTTGATTAAAAAGTATACTATTTGGTACAAGATATGCAAGTTGCCAAACTAAAAATCAGATACATTATATTTCACAACGTTCAATTCAGTAGGTCTCGAAGAGATCTCCAGATATTCGATAAATAAAAATAAGTTTTTGTGATTTCAGTAAAATTGATTTTTAATCGGAATGTCTGGTTTAAATCTTTAGTTAAGGGCAATTAATATCGAATTTAAACAAAAACAATCGAGAACCTCTTCATTTTCCAAATAAGTTTCTAATTTTACGCATGTAAATATAATTTAGTATGTAAAGAGTTCTCAAATAGAATTTTGCTGCAAATACCCTGTTTCGTTTTTTTATTACGGACAACATTTTTATTTTGTCAAAGTTTAATAAATGAAAAATAAATTAACAGAAGAATGTTGTAAAAATGGGACTGTCGAACACGGAGCAGCTGTAAAACATCAAATTAATTTTTTTTTGTTGGAATATTAATTCGAGAACATAATGTTTCACAGAAGTTTAGAGCCAAGTACTGGATTTAAACGGATTGCTAATTTTTATATACTTATAAACAATAATTTAACATTGTACGTGTAAATATAACATCGAGTTCCGCCCTCAAAATCCTAAAACGTGTGTGATTTTAAACACTTTTACAAAACAGTAAAAAATTTTACTCTATTAAACAGTCTCACAATTAGGGGATAAAAAACTCATGATATTCCAACACTCTACTCTTCTCCTGACCCAACAACAACTCAAACAACTAGTGTTTGGATTATAATATGGCATGCGTCGATCGACACATGTTTTTATCGACAATGGCCATGATATAAATTATACAAAAATCGTTCCTGCATAAAATTTCAAGATTTCAAGATTACCAAACTGTAAAAGTGTCATAATCTACGCAACACTTAGACGGAGAAAAATATTTCGAGAAATTTTATTAAACTCAGTTGGGTAAATTTGAGACATATGGGCACTTTGATAAAGTTCCATTTCAAGTTTGGTAAAACGAAATACGGGAATACTTTATTCACCAACATAAAAGAGTGACAAATTGATTCGAATATCTTCCGACGTGTACTTTAATTAATACTGTACTTGTTAGTTGATATTTTAATGCACAATATTGTGAAATATATGAAACGCTAGATGAAGGTTACTGCAAAGGTGGGTAAAACACGTTCGAGTACTCGGTAGCAAATATACGCGGGTTTACTGGAAAGGCATAAAGGAATCACTGACGGTCGAGAAACTTTAACTGACAGTTTGGTAGACTGTAAGCTTCTGTAAATGAAGAAAACGTATACACAGTCAGCAGCACACACTTAAATGCAAATTTGTCAGTGACAGCCAATCAGAATACAGTTTCGTGGCAAATACACTCACGCTACAAATAAATACTTATCACCCTTTTAATATACATATAGATAAACCTATTACTACATAAACCGTAAGCAGAAGATAAAGTTGACATCGATTCCAGGCGAAAGATCCACCGCAACAAAAATTAACCTTGCCAGATAAGCTTTACATGAATCGAAGATAATTTCCGATTTTCAACCTTGCTTTATAATCTTTGCTTTATAATCGCTCTATTTTTATTCAAGATGTAGCGAGAATTACGACGCCAGTGCTGGCTATCGTCGTTTAAATTAATTAAATAGGAGAGAAACGGGGATTCCTATCTGTCGGTTTTTGCGCTTTTTGCTAAATGGTAATAAATAAGTTCTAATTCTACTATAATGGGGTATTTTATTTCGGAGGAGATATATTACTAAAAACACATTTTTTTCGCGTTTTTGTTGCTGATTCTACATGTTTTACCGAAATTTGTTCACTTCAGCGTAACGCAGTAGACGAAATAGGAATTAATCTCCCAACCTCAGTGAAACTTTCGCCGAAATTTGCTTAATTTTTAACAGTCGCAAGTCATACTTGAAATAAAGGTTAAATTTTTTGTCTTCTGTGTTTATATAAATCAAGTTTCGCGATTTATAGCTCGGATAAACTTATACGTTGCTTTTTTCCCATTGCTGCTAAGGACGCCGTAGCAGACAAAAGATTTTATTCCATCGCAGGATAATCTTTCGCCAAATAGCATCTAAGCTTTAACAGCTGGAAATTTTGCATGCAAGAAAATTTAACTTTAATTTTTTCTGTGCATATAAGATGCTTTCGATGAAACCACACTGGTGCATGCTTCACGCTCGAGGGTAAAATTTTGAACTTTCTCATACTCTAACTAGAGCAACTGATTCAGCACTTGTGAGAAACAGAGGTCAGGGTCGAATTAATAATTGTATAGTACCGTGATTAAAAATTACTTATTTAATTTACATTCAAGAAATATTTCCTCGCTTCCCGAGGATCGTCGGGGCGCCCCTGGAGTCGCCGCTGAGGACCACAGCATGCGGGGCGGTGCTGATAGTGAATTGCAAGATGGTCAGGAATCAAACAGCTGACCAGAAAGAACATCTGTGACAAACGGTAAGAAGCGGAACATCAACTGTGCATGCTGCGGATGCTTTGGCAAGCATTAGCTATTTGCAGGCAACCACCTCGACAGAAATACCGTGGGTGAGTATCACGTGGGATACCACAATGAAACAGGAATTGGTGCGTGTCTATTACGAAAGCGAGAAGTTTGAAACGAAAATAGAAAAAGGATATACTTAAGAACGAAATTTGTTGCAAAGTATCCTAATACACAGAAAATCGCAATAAGAGATCTTATCGCTAAGGTGAAGGACAACCGGACTAATCTACACATCACAGAAGATCGAGTAATGGAGATTAAACAACACGTTTATTTGGCGTGGAAAAACGAAGACAATGAACATCAGTTAGATGAAGCCGCTTCACACGGTCAAGTAGTGGCAATGGATGTTCTTCTTCAACATGTATATGTTCCAATACCGCCACATTCTCCAGAGCTGGATGGCCTTATACAACCAGAGGCAGAATCAGAGTGTGAGGAGAGAACATCATAGACTCTTACTTAAATACCCTAAGCTAGCCACAAAAATAAATGAGCAGAATCTGTTAGATGAAAAACACCCAATGTCTGTAAACAGATTTCTTTCGCTAGTTGAAATAGCTGCTATCCAAATAAAAATGTAACAGAAGCTCCTACTGATGAACTCCCTTTGGAAGATTTAGGATACGAAGTCTTTGTTCAAGCTGACGGCATATGTGCTAGGGTTAATGCCCAGTATCTACCGGATCCATTAGAACCACATCCCCAGAAAAAATACAGCACCTTCAAAGGAATTTAGGTCATGCTTTACTAGAGTTGAGATATGGAAAACCAACACCAAGGCATTCTCTGCCCAAAATGAACTTCACAAATGATCCGCGTGCTCTAATAGAACACCTCGACAGCAAGGTTTTACCTACGAATTTGAACGTAACACAAACTGCGTCAGAAGTGTACACTCTTGTATACTGTATAGTTAAATGCAAAACAGTGCATTTAATCAGAGGGAAATTAGGGACCACAGAGTTAGAGAAAGAGTTTGAAAATAAGATCGAGGCAATGGCTGTGGGCGGATCATATAAATATCCGGGTATTCTTTTATCTAAGGGTATTCTGCATACGATAGTTAAGATAAACTTAAAGAATGCCTTCATTACGAGACTCAGATTGATTATTAAGAGTTTTCTCAACTCGGCAAACAAAGTCAGGGCAATCAGCACATATGCCTTCCCTATCCTCACGTACTCCTTCGAGCTCATTAAATGGCCTAACACCGATCTTGAATACTTAAACATAATTATTCTCGTAGAAATGACAAAGCACCGAATGCACCAAAAAAATTCAGCGATAGAAAGGGTAGTTCTACCACAACATATAGGGGGTAAGGGTATTGCTGATGCCAAAAACGGATTGAGTCACAAGTTATATAGTTGCAAGACTATTTTAACACCAAACGAAATATTGCGCTTTATATCACCATCTATACAGCGCATCTTGACTAAACGCCCTTGAATTTTGTCCTCAGATAGAGTTTTGAATATCAGGGTAAAAACCGTAGAGAAATTAGAAATACAATGGAGGTAGAAAGCTATCCACGGCTAGCACCACAAAACGCTAGATCAACATGAAATGGATAGATAGGCATCCAATATTTGGGTAAGAAAGATTGTTCTGTATCCAGACACGGAAGGATTCGTCATTTCGATACAGCACAAGGTTTTCAGCTCCAGGAAATATCGCAAACTCCTGTTACATCAAGACGTGCTTGACCGGTGCCGATTATGTGGAGATACCAGTGAATTCATCCAGCACATTATTGATGTCTGTCGCGTAATAATACACGCACAGACATAATGATGTAGCAGTCCTTTACATCAACAACTTGCCCTAACCCTAGAATTTCGACTCTTGTTTTAGAAAGCGAGGATTGTATCTAATATTGGGATGTTACTATCCAAACAGATCATTACATTCCGGCCAATCGACTTGACATCATGTTGCGAGAAAAACAGGTAGCAGAGTCTGCATCATCGACTGTATAAGAAAGATTCACAAGTATAGCGAGTTAAGGGATGAAGTAAAGACCAGATAGAGGAAAGTGAATCATGCATGTATTCATCCTATTGTGATTTCGGCTACAGGCAATGTGCATGCAAGATGCACTGAACATCTTGAACACTTATGAGTCAGTAGGGTATTGGTATCAACTCAGAAGGATATTTTTTTAAAAACCTGTCGCATTGTAAGAAACTTTTTTGACCATCAGGAAGAATACGACTGAAAACCGGTTGAATGGTAGATAAATCAACAATAATAATTGGGCACCAAAAACGAGCTACAAATTTGTCATGAAATTTTTTTCATAGGGCGCGTAGTTTTTGTTTGAATGTATGAAAAATTTCGAGGAAAAATGAGCAGATTTGATTTTAACTATAAAAATTTAACCATACAAATTTATTCAAATTATAAATTTTTGGGCTTCTCTAAGACTAAAATTTAATGCAACATAAGAAACAAATATTAAACTAATCTTGATGAATACAATGTGTACTTTATTTTGCAAGATCTGAACAAGCAATGCCAGGCCGAGGTACATGAATAAATGTAATGTACATTTGATACTAAAAAATCGAACATGATATATAAAACTTAAGATGCTGAACACAATCGAGTGCGAAGCTCGATACACGTAATTGTCAATACTTTGACCTTTAACTTAAAACGGTCTGTGCACAAATGTGGAAAAAATACTAAGACCGAGCTCTAGGCGTGCTCAAACTTGCGAAATTGGATTTACTTAACTTGGTCTCTTTCTTACTTTTACTACTTTTAAAATTTATTCTCTTTACTCTTTATTTCAGTTATTTGAATTTTGACAACTTGAAGTTATTTTATACCCTAAATTTGAAAATAAGATTTACAAAGCAAGAGTGTCGCGGCAAAAACATGTATTTCCATCGAGACAAATTTTTCAGGAGATGGAATAACCTTTTCAAAAATCACAACAACGTCCGGTAGAATTCCAGAGAATTTTTAAGCCAATAAAACGCGCTTTCAACAAAGGGTACTCACATGGTTTGACATATTTTTATTTGCAAATTTTAATTTTTTTATCTGATTTAAGCAAAAGACGCAACGTGCATTCAATTTTAATTCACGAAAGTTCCTTCCATTCCTTCAAAGTTTCTTTACAATTATATTCGCGACGGTTTCATGGGAATTATTTTATTTATAAATGATACGCAAAATTATTTTCATTTATTTTATTGAATGAAAACGTGATTACTAGAATTAAAGAACATTTCAAGAAGTGGAATCTGCTTTTGTAAATTGAAATTGAATGCAAGTTATACAACATTTGGCTAAAGCGTATTTTCCTTTTAAATATTCATTACTCTTAACAGTTAAATTAAAACTTTTGAATTGTCTAACAAATTATTGAAAATATATAACAATTTTGGTAAAAATGATTTTTGCTTAATTAAAAATAAATGCCATAAAATCAGAAAGTTTCGAAGAAGACTTAAAATGTATTGAAAATGTTTAGGTAGTTTATTTTTTTTATTGAAAATTAGCATTTTTAACCGAAAATCACCAAGATTTAAATCCCATGAATTTGTTTGCAATAAATTATATTTCAATCATTTCAAAGAAGAGAGAATTTTTACCGGAAACATCGATATAGTTTTGACAGAAAATTTACAATTCTGAAACAATTTAACGTTATGTTAACGTTTTCCACAGGCAATCGATTATTTCAAACAAAAATTATTACATTTTCTGCAACAATTCTTTCGTAAAAATGGGTATTTTTACGAATAAAATTATAAAATTTTTATTAATCTTTAGATTTATACCATACATAGGTTATTTTAAACAAAAATGATTTTCTTTAAAAATTTATTACACAATGTTGAACAATTTCAGGTTTTATTATAGTGTTTTTCGTCGAAAATTGAAATATTTTCAACAAAAATTTAATGGTTTGAGCATCATACACTGTATGAAAATATTTTTTATAATAATTTTCAAATTATTTAAGAATTTTGAGGTACATTTTTTGCTTCAGGCGCAGAAAAATTAAAAATAATAACATTGTTTAGAACGTTTCGGCATAGAATGATGGCCAGCATCAGTAAATTTAATTAAATCAGCAAAAATGACATAATTTCTTGTACGTGCGCAACGTGCAATTAAAAGAGTTACTTTTTGGTTAACATCGCAATTAAAAAAGTATATTAAATATCATTGTTGTTAGTAGATGAAGGAACCTCGGGGCTTTAAAAAGATTAAGGACTTCAGCCAAAAAAGGAAATCTGTTTATCAAGAGAAGCTAAATTGGAACCGTTGATGGATGGACTGAAAGAAAAGTTTCTTTCGCTTCCCGAAAACGATCCATTCACAGTATCTATTCTGACAATATTGCCTGACTGTTGGTCATTACGAGATATTGCTGAAGAGTTTAATGTTTCTCTATGGATTGCTTAGAAGGCAAGAGATTTAAGACATCAATGTGGTGTTTTAGCAACTCCTGATGCAAAAAAGGGCAAGCCTTTTCCTGATAGTACTGTTAACAAAGTTGTGGAATATTATAACTCCGGAATTAACAAGTCGTGTTATGCCAAATAAAAAGGATGTATTAAAAATAAAAGAAGGCGATAGGATAATGCATGTTCCGAAAAGAATGCTTTTATTATATATATATATATATATATATATATTGTAACCGCTGGAATTTGTATGATATTTAATTGTTAATCATAGAAATTAACCACGTTAACTCAGAGGATGCAATCAATAAATTGACATCGGAAATTAAGATTAATAAAATATAAGTAAAGAAAAAGGGGATCTCTGGAGAGAAGAATAAGATTCTTTTTCTTAAATACTATAAAATTT
>JAAAKG020144751.1:0-11049 GCA_010014905.2 Druon quercuslanigerum
GCGGAGATAGAGACATTTTTTTCACAATCTTAAGATTTATCAATGTTTTAATAATATTGATATAGACCAGTAGACAAGCAAAATTAACATATAAAATTAATAATTAAATATTCCTTGGTCAATAAACCTAAGATCAACAATTACAATATTCTTATCTTAACTAAAAACTTAACTATACCATTTTTTTCACAAAAAATTGGTGTTTACAGAAATTTGTCTTGATTAAAAATTTTTTTATTTTTTTTTATTGAAAATTCTTTTTTCGAAAATCTATCTTTTTATACAGAAATTTAATTTTCTTGGTTAAATTCTTCTGATTGTTTAAAAATTGTTTTTTTTTTGTTAAAGATTACCTATTTCAGTTTAGATTTTGTTGAAAATTAATTTTTTTGTAATGAAAATTTATCTATTCCTTTTTGGTTTAAAATTTATCTTCTTAACTTGAAAGTTCATTTTATTGAAACATGTTGGTGATTAGTTCACGTTTTTGGTTAAAAATCTAAATATTAGGTTAAAAATTCCTGTACACTTTCAAATTTTAGATGAAAGTTCATTTTTTTTAAACAATTCTTTTTTTTATTGAAAATTTATTTTTTTAATTAAAAATTTGTTATTTTTCTGAAACATTTGTATTTTAACTAAAAACTTAACTATACCATTATTTGTCTCAAAAAATTTGTTTTCACAGAAATTTATTCGTTTTGATTAAAAATTTGTTGTCTTTTTTTATTGAACAAATTTTATTCGAAAATCTATCTTTTTATACAGAAATTTCATCTTCTCGGTTGGAAATTTTTCTGATTGTTAAAAAAAAAAGATTTTTTTTGTTGAAGATTAATTATTTTTGTTTAGCTTTTGTTGGTTTTTTCCTTTTTAATTCCTTTTTGGTTTAAAATTTATCTTCTTGAGTTGGAATTTCAGTTATTTATTTTAAAATGTCTGTATTTTATTGAAACTTGTTGGTGATTATTTCACGTTTTTCGTTAAAAATCTAAATATTAGGTAAAAAATTCCTGTACACATTCAAGTTTTAGTTGAAAATTCATGTTTTTTATAGAAAATAAATCTTTTTTTTATTGAAAATTTAATCATTGATTAAAAATTGTATTTTTTTAACATTTGTTGTTTAACTAAAAACTTAACTATGCCATTTTTTCTCACCAAAAATTTATTTTTACAGAAATTTGTATTGATAAAAAGTTTTTTGTTTTTTTTTTTATTGAAAAATTTTTTTTTAACAATCTATCTTTTTATACAAAAATTTAATCTTCTTGGTTAAAAATTCTTCTGATTGTTTAAAAATTTTTTCTTTTTTTAGTTGAAAATCAATTATTTTAGTTTAGTTTTTTTTAACTATTCCTTTTTGGTTTAAAATTTATCTTCTTAGCTTGAAAGTTAAGGTATTTGGTGGAAAATGTTTGTATTATTAATTACTGTACTACATTCAAGTTTTCGTTGAAAATTCATGTTTTTTTTTTTTGAAAATAAATATTTTTTTATTGAAAATTTATTTTTTGATTAAAAATTTGTTATTTTTCTGAAACATTCGTATTTTAACTAAAAACTTAACTATAGCATTTTTTTGTCACTAAAAATTTGTTTTTACAGAAATTTTTCTTGATTAAAAATTTGTTGTCTTTTTTTATTGAAAAAATTTTATTCGAAAATCTATCTTTTTATACAGAAATTGAAACTTATTGTTTGAAAATTCTTCTGATTGTTTAAAAATTTCTTCTTTTTTTAGTTGTTGTTTAGTTGTTCTTTTTCTTAGTTTTTTTAGTTTTAGTTTAGTTTTTGCTAAAAAATAATTTTTTGTAATGAAAATTTAACTATTTCTTTTTGGTTTAAAATTTATCTTTTTTATTTGAAAGTTTAGCTATTTGGTGGAAATTCATCTTTTTGGTTAAAAATTCGTATCTTTGTTTGAATTTTTTTTTAAATTGAAAATTAATTTTTTTAACCGAAAATGTAACTATTTTATTTTTCGTTAATTTTTTTTTTTGTGGACATTAATTGTTATTGGTTAAAAATATTCATCTGCTGGGTTGAAATATTTAATTATTTTGTAGAAAACTCATCTTTTTGTTGAAAACTCATCTTTTGGGAAGAAAATTCAACAACTTGGTTTGATAATTAATTTTTTCCTTGGTTACAGATTTATTATTTTAGTTCAAATTTAATTTCTTTACACACAAATTTAACTATTTTGGCATTTGTTGCAAATTAATTTTTTTGACTAGAAATGTAGCTGTTTCATTTTTGTTATAAAATTGATCCTTTTTATTTGAAAATTCAATTATTGTGGTAGAAAATGGATATTTTTGGGTCTTGAATTCAACTTTTCTGTCAAAAATTACTCTTTTTTGTCAAAAATTAATCTATTCGGTTTCAAGATGTGTCTGCTCTGGTTGTGGATTTAAATAATTTGATAAAAATTCGTAATTTTTGTTTTAATTTAGCTGCTTTATGATTGAAAATTAAAAATTTTTTGGTAGAAATATCAACAATTACATTTTTTGCTGAGAATTAATTTTTTGTATCAAAAATTCATCACTTTGATTGGAATTTTAACTATTTTGTTGAAAATTCCTTTTTTTTAGATGAAAGCCAATTATTTTAACTTAAAATGTAATTCATCCCTTTTTCATAATTTATCTTTTTAAGTAAATTTTAGTTCTGAAAAATAATTATTTGAACTCAAATAACGCAATAGAAGTATTAAAAATTTATAATTTTTCAATTGTTACAAAAAACAACAGTTTGTTTGTTTTTTCACAATAAAGTTACTTTTTCTTTAAGATTTTATTTTCTGTTTTCCTTTGTCACTGTTACCCATTCGTTTACCCATTCGGCATTGAGGATAAGCGGCAACAATGATTTTGATATTTTATTGACACACCTGTTTTCAGAGAAAGATTATTTTTTAAATCAAATAAATATAACGTTACTAACATTCTTGAGAAAATTCAAAAAGATTTTTGAGTATTTCTGATATGTCAAAACAAAATTTCAAAAAAAAATTTATTTTCTACGAGACAACTAAATTAAAAAAAGAATTCTCAACGAAAAACGTAATAGTTTATATTTTATACAGATTTTTATTTGCAATCAAAGACCATTGAACTGCTCGGAAAAAGACAAATTTTCAAAAAAAAAGTAAAAAAAAAAAGCTTCAATTTAAAAAAGTTCAAATGAAACAGGTTCAAATTGTATGGAGTAGTTTTGAGTAGTTTTTAGTGGTTTCGATAACAAACTTGAATTAAAAATTTGAAATAAATTAAAAATTTGTTCTAAACTGTTGTAAAGTGTAATGTGTTTAAAATATTTATACCTTAAAAATAGGAGAAGTTTAGAAATTAACAGACACTTGAATTCTATGATATATTTCTTAAATGGAAAAAATTAAATATTGTATTTCAAAGTGTTAAGACCTTTTTTCAATTGATTATTAATATAATTAAATTATTGAATATATTATTTAGATTAATTTTTAACAGTTTCATTTTAAACCAAAAATAGACGAACTTTCTATAAAACAGTAAAATTTAAAAAAAAATAAAATATGAATTCTCAATTAAATAGACGAATTTTTTCTAAAAAATACGATTTTTCAATGAAACAGTGAAAACAACAGATTAATGTTCAATCCAAAAAGACGAGTTTTTTTAAGCTTTCAGACATGTCGAAATATAATTTTTTATTTTTCAAGATTTTGACCAATGTAAGGAAAAACTCTAGTCTATTTGAAAAATGTTTAGTACTTTTACAAGTTTACAAAATAAATATCACTCAAACTGACTCGAACTATTCCTAAAATTTTGCAAAATCTTTCAAAATGAAAAAAAGCCCTTAAATTTTTTAGATATTTTCGAAATTTGTAGAAATATTTTCCAAAGTTTTTATTTCCTTGAAACCTCTCAAACTTTTAAAAAGCTTCGAAATTTTTTAGAAATCCTAAAATATTTAGATTTTGTTTAGAATTTGTGGAAATCTTTTAAAACTTCGAATGCTTCACAAAAAAAAAATGTTTTAGAAATCTTTTAAAATCTTTTTTAATCTTTCAACATAGTTTTAAATATTCTCTTTAAATAAATTAAAAAAAAAATCAATTAAAATTTTCCCATGAATTTTAAGATAATTTTTTTATTATCTTGAATCGTTTCAAAATCCAAAAAAGCTTTAAAATTTTTATTTACAGATATTTAAAAAGTAACATTTTTAAACATTTTTTTAAAAAATATTTTCAAATTGTAAATTAATTTTAAACCTTTTTAAAATTTCGAATGTCTTTAGCTGACTCACATTTTTTATTAATCTTTGTAATCTTGCTAATTGAAAGATTTTTTAAAAAATCTTTTACATTCTTTTTCGAAATTTTAGAAAATAATTTAAAATCTTTTAAAATCTTTGATTAATTCCTCTTAATGTTTTTTATGAAATAAAAAATAAGTTTAAATTAACTTAGGTATTTTAAGATAGTTTATTTTCTTTATTTTCATGAAGCCCTTTCAACTTCTTAAAAAGCTACGAAAATTTTTTCGAAATCTTCAAAAATTTACATTTTGTTAAAAAAAAATTTGAAAATATTTTTAACTTTCAAATATTTTTTGTTACTTGTTCCAAAACCTTTGAAAATTCTGAATATCTTTTAAAATCATTCAAATTAAAGAAAAAATTCTTAAAATTTTGAAAAATTAACAAAATTCTTTGGGCTTTCAAAATATTTTTAAATATTCTCTTGAAATTAAATTTTGAAAATTTGTTCTGAACTGTTGTAAAGCTTAATGTGTTTAAAATATTTATACAAAATTCAAAAACCTGCCCTCAAATCTTTCAGATATTTTAAAAATTTGTAGAAATATTTTTCAAAGTTTTTATTTCCTTGAAACCTCTCAAACTTTTAAAAAGCTTCGAAATTTTTTCAAAATCCTAAAATATTTACATTTTGCTTAAAATTTGTGAAAATCTTTTCAAACTTCGAATTCTTCACAAAAAAAGTGTTTAAAATTTTTAAAAATATTATCTTAAAAATAATCTTTCAAAATACAAAATCAGTTTAAATTATTCTATGAATTATGAGAACTTTTTTTATCACCTGAAGCCTTTTCAATTTTTTAACAAATTTTCTATAAAATTTTGTAATCTTGCTAATTAAAAGATTTTTTTGAAAATCTTTCATTTTCTTTTTCGAAAGTTTATAAAATAATTTAAAGTCTTATGAAATCTTTTTCAATTTTCCCTTAAAATTTCTTTCGGAAATAAAAAATCAGTTTAAATTTTGGCAGGAATTTTAAGATAAATTGTTTATATTTTCGAAACCCTTGAAACATTTTAAAAAATTTCGAACATTTTTTCGAAATCAATAAAATTTTACATTTTGTTAAAAAAATCTCAAAATATTTTTAAATTTAAAATAATTTTTCAACTCTTTCTCAAACTTTTAAACCTTCTAAACATCTTTTAAAATTATTCGAAATTTTCAACAATTTTCTTACAATTCCGAAAAAGTACGAAAATTATCTTAACATCTTACATAATGTTTTATGACCATTTTAGAAATCTTTTGAAATCTTTCAGAATCTTTTGTAATCTTTCAACATAGTTTTAAATATTCTCTTGAAATGAATTTTTTAAATCAAACAATCAATTTAAATTTTTCCATGAATTTTAAGATCATTTTTTTATTATATTGAATCGTCTCAAAATCATAAAAAAGCTTCAAAATTTTTATTTCCAAATATTCAAAAAGTTAAATTTTTAATATTTTTTTGAATATTTTCAAATTTTAAATTAATTTTGAACCTTTTTAAAATTTTAATTGTCTTATCTTACTCACATTTTTCATTAATCTTTGTAATCTTGCTAATTGAACGATTTTGTTTGAAAATTTTTCACATTCTTTTTCAAAATTTTAGAAAATAATTAAAAATCTTATGAAATCTTTGTTTAATTCCTCTTAAAGATTTTTATTAAATAAAAAATCAATTTAAATTAACTCATGAATTTTAAGACAGTTTATTTTTTTTCTTTCTAGAAGGCCTTTAAACTTCTTAAAAAGCTACGAAAGTTTTTTTGAAATCTTCAAAAATTAAATTTTGTTAAAAAAAAAGATCGTGGAATATTTTCAAATTTCAAAAAAAATTTTTTTACTATTTCTAAAACCTTTGAACCTTCTAAATATCTTATAAAATTATTCGAATTTTTCCAAAAAAAATTCTTAAAATTTTGTTGAAGTACAAAAATTGTCTGAAAATCTTAAAGAATATATTATGACGACTTTTGAAATTTGTTGTTATCTTTTAAAATCTTCTTTAAGCTTTTAAAATATTTTTAAATATTCTCTTGAAATTAATTTTTGAAAAAAAAGCATCAATTTAAATTTTTTCGTTAATTCTAAGATAATTTTTTTATTACCTTAAATCGTTTCAAAAACCTAAATAAACTTTAAAACATTTTTAAAAAGTGCATTTTTAAACATTTTTAAAAATATTTTTAAATTTCAGATTAATTTTGAATTTTCTTAAAATTTCAAAATGTCTAACTAACTAGCATTTTTAATCAATCTTTGTAATCTTGCTAATAGAAACATCTTTGTTTATTTTCTTGAAGCCCTTTAAACTTGTTAAAAAGCTTCGAGCATTTTTTCAAAATCTTCAAAAGTAGACATTTTGTTTAAAAAAATCTTTAAATATTTTCAAATTTCAAATAATTTTGTTTACTATTTCTAAAACCTTTGAATCTTCTAAATATCTTTTAGGATTATTCAAATTTTTCAACAAAAAAAAAATTGTTTAAAATTCTGAAAAATTACTAAAATTGTCTTAAGATCTTACAGAATGTGTCATGACGATTTTAGAAATCTTTTATATTCTTTAAAAATCTTTTGTAATCGTTCAAAATATTTTTAAATATTTTCTTAAAATGAATTTTTTAAAATAAAAAATCAATTTAAATTTTCCCACGAATTTTAAGATAATTTTTTTATTATCTTGAATCGTTTCAAAATCCAAAAAAAGCTTCAAAATTTTTATTTACAAATATTAAAAAAGTTACATTTTTAAACATTTTTTTGAATATTTTTAATTTTTCAATTAATTTAAAACATTTTTTTTAATATTTTCAAATTTGAAATTAAATTTGAACCTTTTTAAAAATTTCAAACGTCTTTAGCTTGCTCCCATTTTTCATTAATCTTTGTAATCTTGCTAATTGAAAGATTTTGTTTGAAAATCTTTCACATTCTTTTTCGAAATTTTAAGACAGTTTTTTTTTCTTGAAGCCCTTTAAACTTCTTAAAAAGCTACGAATGTTTTTCCGAAATTTTCAAAAATTTACATTTTGTTAAAGAAAATCTTGAAATATTTTCAAATTTTAAATACTCTTTATACTATTTTCAAAACCTTTGAACCTTCTAAATATATTTTAAAATTATACGAATTTGTCCAAAAAAATTCTTAAAATTTTGAAAAATTATAAAAATTGTCATAAGATTTTAAAGAATATATTATGGCGTCATAATAAATCTTTTGTTATCTTTTAAAATCTTTTTTTATCTGTCAAAATATTTTTAAATATTCTCTTGAAATTAAATTTTTAAAATAAAGCATCAGTTTAAATTTTTTCGTCAATTCTAAGATAATTTGTTTATTATCTTGAATCGTTTCAAAAACCTAAAGAAGCTTCAAAAATTTTATTCCAAAATATTTAAGAAAAGTGCATTTTCAAACATTTTTTTGGAACATTTTAAAATTTTAGATTAATTTTGAATACTCTTAAAATTTCGAAATGTCTTTCCCATTATTTATCGAAATTTTAGAACATAATTAAAAGTCTTTGTTTATTTTCTTTTGAAATTTCTTTAAAATTAAAAAATATATTTAAATTTTCGCAGGAATTTTAAGATAGTTTTATTTTCTTGTAGCCCTTTAAACTTGTTAAAAAGCTTCGAACATTTTTTCGAAATCTTCAAAAGTTGATATTTTGTTTAAAAAAATCTTGAAATATTTTCAAATTTTATTTCAAAATATTTAAGAAAAGTGCATTATCAAACATTTTTTTAGCATTTTAAAATTTTAGATTAATTTTGAATCTTTTTAAAATTTCGAAATGTCTTTCCCATTATTTATCGAAATTTTAGGAAATAATAAAAAATCTTCATCAAAGTTGACATTTTGTTTAAAAAAATCTTGCAATATTTTCAAATTTCTAATGATTTTTTTATACTATTTCCAAAACCTTTGAACCTTCCAAATATCTTTTAGGATTATTCGAATTTTTCTTAAAAAATTTTTTTTTTAATCCTGAAAAATTACAAAAATTGTCTTAAGATCTTATAGAATGTGTTATGACGACTTTATAAATCTTTTATTATATTTTAAATCTTTTGTACTCGTTCAGAATATATATAAATATTCTCATAAAATTAATTTTTGAAAATACAGAATCAGTTTAAATTTTCCCATGAATCCTAAGATGACTTTTCTATTATCTTGAATAGTTTCAAAAACCTAAAAAAGTTTCAACATTTTTATTTTCAAATATTAAAAAAAGTATAGTTTTAAACATTTTTTGGAGTATTTTCAAATTCTTAATTAATTTTGAATTTTTTTAACATTTTAATTGACTTACCTTACACATTTTTCATAAATTTTTGTAATTTTGCTTTTAGAAAATAATTTGAAATTTTTTGAAATATTTTTCTTTTTTCTTTAAAAATTTAGTTTAAAAAAGAAAACTCAGTTTACATTTACCCAGGAATTTAACAAAAAAAAATTTTTTTTCTTGAAACATTTTAAAATTCTTAAAATGCTAACTAAATTTTGTACATCCAAATTCTGGACACCTTTCTTACATTGATTATTATTTTTTAATATAATATTTAGATAACCTTACGTTTCTCATAAACCTGAAATGGAGACATTTTTCAAGCGGCAAAAAATTGAAAATTCCATCTAATCACGAATAAGGGTTCCTCAAAAAAATTAGTTTGAAAATTGTTACGAATAGTTTCGAGATAGTTTCGAGAATTAATCGAAAGTGGCGCCATGCGCTTTTTTAATTGCATGGGAAATTTTTTTTAAAAAGTCAATAAAATTAAAATTTGGCGCGTCGCGAATTTTTCATTTTGACTCATGAAGGTGCTGCCCTCTCTATTACCGACTGATAGCGCGCCGGAGAAATGAGCATCGCGAAAAGTATTGAATCAGTGACGTCACAAAAGACGAGACAGTGGAAGGGTAGACGGGTATAGACAGTGCGTTGAAAAATGTCCGATTATTTTAATTTGCAGTCGGCATAAATAGACGAGCGCGTGTCTGGAAAATGTTGACGTGAGACCGAAACGTTTGCCGTGTGTCGGTACACAGAGTTTCGCCTGAACACGTGGACTCTCAACCACGGAGATGCCTTTTTAACTTCTACACGGGTGTATCAACGAAAATCTTCAAAAATAAAACAAGTGGAGGCGTGTTTTAATCCTCTGAAAAAAACTCCGAAACATCCACCTCTTTTCTAAGGTAAGGCAAAACAAGTTCAGTGCCAAGCGGCCTCGACCTTTGCTCACGACAGGTACTTGCTGCCTTAATCTTTTTTTAAAAACTCTTTAAAGCTCAAATATTGAGGTTATGTCTCGCGAATTCATTGCGCCACTTTGCACGAAAAATTTATTTTGTGCGCACTGACTCCAGTGAACGCCCAGTCCATTTCTGATGGTGTGGGTTGACAGAATTGCAGATTGATGCGATCGATATTGTCAAGGGTCCGGCGAGAGGCTTCACGAATTATCTTTTTCCGCATCATTTTCCTTTCTTCTCTTCTTCCTTATCTTTGAGATACCACATTTCCCTCTCCTTCCGGAACCCGGTCAGGACCGGTGGGGGAAACCTTGTCAATTTTGGAACCGGTCGATTTCCGGTGCGAGTTTTTTCCACTTGTTTTTTATTTATGAAATCTGGCTCTTTAGGGACTTTCGACATTGAGAGATAAACTCGAGCGTTTGATGGAAGATTTTCGTATCTCTGGTGGCACGTGTCGTGAGTTTTTTTTTATCAAAATACGCGAAATAAAGAAAGGCAATATTTTGTTACTGTCAGTAATATTTTCATGAAAATAACACAAATTAAATACCCGTTTTTCAGAGTTCCTGCTCGAAAAGTAACCACCAAAATATTATTATTTTGATAATATTAGAGTGCACAGTCTTTCCTCTGTTCTTCTTTTTTCTCCTATTCTCGAAAGTCTTCCCTCTTTTTCTCTTTAACTATACAATATTTGAAAATATAATTGTTGGATTTACAATTTAGTTTGAATTTTTTTGAAATCGTATGAAAAATTTTCGCTATTCTTTTATGTCAATATTTTATAAATATTTAAAATGCTTCAAAGTCTTTTTAACGTTTACTTTAAATTAATTTTCCGGCGAAAAAATTTTTTAATTTGTCAGGGGATCTTAAGAAAATTGTATTCTTATATTCAATCCTTTCAAAATTCTAAAAAAACACTTAAATTTTTTTTCAGAACTTTTAAATCTTTTAAAACAATTAGAATTTTCCAAAATCCAAAGCCAAAATCTTCGAGATTATTTGTTAACCATTTTAAAAATATTTTAAAATATTTTTAAGGAGATATTTATATTATATATTAATTTATATTATATCAATATTAATTTGTCAAAATAAACATTAATTTCAGAATTGTCCGGAAATCTTAGGATAATTTCTTTATTATACTGAATCTTTTCAAAGTTCTTAAAAAGCTTCCAAAATTGATTTCAAAATCTTTAATAATCTCCATTTTATTTTAGATTTAAATTTTTGTCAGAACTTTTAAATATTTTTTAAATTATTATCAGTTTTTCTCAAATGTTTTTAAACTCTACAAAGTAAAAAAATTGCCCTTTAATCCTCGTGGTCATTTTTTGACAATTTTTTACATTTTTAAAACTTTTTTCTTAAAATTAACTTGTTTTAAATTTTGCAATTTTTTTACAACTTAGATATATTTTTAAATTCTACTATATATATTCTAATCTATTTTTAAATTCTAATTCTT
>JAAAKG020144752.1:0-11049 GCA_010014905.2 Druon quercuslanigerum
CCCTGCCGAGTGAGTCACGCCTACCCCGAAAGGGAAACGGCTTAATGGTGTAATAATAATAATAATAATAATAATAATACATAAAAAAATGTTTGTTGATATTTAAAACACGATAGTAGTATATGTAGAGTATTTGTTCGCGTCACTGAGACGCATTGATTTTTCAACTATGGAAACTGTTACGAACGACCAGTACCAATTTATGAAGTTTCAAAAAAATTGGTCTATTCTATTTATATCACCTCCATGTTACGTTTGCAAGACACTTCGAATGATCTTTCAACGAACTTTCTGAAGGACGTTTTTCATACTGTTTTATTATGTTTCTATTTGAAATATAAAACTGCCTTGAGTTAAAAAGTTCTTCATTATAATCGAATACGTGAATAAAAATCTTGGTGGGCACTCTGATTTTCAGACAATAAAATTGTCGAAAAGACAGAAACATAAGTTGTAAAAAGGGATACTTTCAATATTTTTCTTACTTGTATTTCTGTCTTTTTGAAAATTTTATTGTCTGAAAATCAGAGTGCCCACCAAAATTTTTATTCATGTATTTTATTATTATGAAGAACTTTGTAACTGAAGGCAGTTTTATATTTCAAGTATAAACGAATGATTCATCAATTTAAAATAATTCCACGAATTTCTAGGGATTTTGAAACAATCTAAGGAGGTTTAGAAAATGTTTAAGATTTTTAAACTTTTTCGGAATTGTAAAAAATTTCAGAGGATTTCAAGTTATTTCTTAAATTTCAAGGGATTTGAAAGAATTTTATAGAATTTCCAAAGATTTGATTTTTCTTTCTTATAAATATCAAATAAATGTACTCCCTTATAGAGAGAGCTCTTCCCGAACAAATGTAAAAAGGGATACTTTCAATATTTTTCTATTTGTTCCTGAACAGCTCTCTCTCTCTATGAGGCAGCACATTTATTTGATATTTATAAGTAAGAAAAATCAAATCTTTGGAAATTCTATAAAATTCTTTAAAAACCCTGGATATTTATGAAATATATTGAAATCCTCTGAAATTTTCTAAAATTCCGAAAAAGTTTGAAAATCCTAAACATTTTCTAAACCCCCTTAGAATGTTTTAGTGTTCCTAGAAATTCGTGGAAATATTTTAAATAAATCAATCATTCGTTTATACTTTCTATGTTTTTTTCGTTGCATTAACTTCTGCAATAATCCTTTATTTCAATCTTGATTTTCTGATAATACATTCCTAGGGATTGTAAACGATTACATTAGATGGCAGAGAAAGAGAGAGAGAGAGAGATTTTGGAGAAAGATAAATAAAAAGACAGACTTTTGATAAAGAATTGCATCATTCTATTACCCAAATTTCTGATCGATATGTCTTATAATTATTAAAGTTTTCAATTACTTGCAGAATTTTTATCCAACTTCAGATAAATAATATCTGGGGAATTTATTCTCGGATCTCGAGAATCATATGTACGTCCAATTTACGTATACAAAGGGCATTTTTTATCAAAAATATATGTAAAATAAATAATAAAATGGAAATAACTATAAAACTGTATTGCATCTTGAAAATTGCTTTTATCATTTGGATAAGTCGTAAAAGTCGCAGTCGAGTACTTCTGAGACAGTGAATCCTTGTAGATCATGGAATAGCATTTTCCCAGCAAATGCAATATATTGCAACCTGCTGGAGTCAATTCTCTCCAATAAGCTTTGAAACGAGATTTTATTGCCCAGCTCCAATTACTGGATTCAAGACAGATTTATTTTTCTTGTACTTAAGTACTATATTTTCCAATAGCAGGCGAATCAGTAGCCTACACTAAAGTTGAAGACGTGAGAACAACTCGATAAAGACCAAATTAAAATTTTATTTCGTGAGCAAAAAAAAATGTCTGCCCAATTTTTTCATATTTAAAATTTAGATTATTCTATAAAAGCTTATGTCCCTTAAGAGCTCTACATTAAAGATATGACAACATTAGAAACAAATTTCTTCTGTGTTGCAGGGGAAAAACAAAATTAGCCTTATAAATTTTTCCATCTCGAAAAATTTTAAACTTTTTTTTTGACAAAATCACGAAACCGTAGTAAGAAATTTGTTTCCAGCGTGATCTAAAAAAAACAAACATCCCCCGCACTCTTTCTTCCAGTGAAAATTGTTTTTTTTTCATTTCCATATAAGTTAAAGGATTTGAGAGCTCAAAAGTTAAAAAGTGGAATATTTCAGCGAAAAGGTTGATTTTTAAATCTGAATAGATAAATTTGAAATAACAAAAATTATCTTTGAAAAAAATAGTTGAGTTTAAAAAAAAAGAATAATTTTTATACTAAACCGTTGCGTTCAGATTCCTATAGTAAAATTTGCAACCTACAAGATAATTTTCCAACCAAGGCCTTTTCCATTCAAAAATATGAAATTTCAATCCAAAGGAACTAATTTTCTATATAAAAGACAAATGTATCACAAAAAATCAAATATTTAACTAAAAAAGATAAATTTTTAACTAAATATTTTAATTTTCCAAAAAATAATAAAGTTAAAAACATAATAGCTGATATTTCAAAAGTATTTTCCACTAAAAATATTTTTTTTTCATGAATTTTTAACATAAAAACTATCAATTTTAACCAAAAATAAAATAGTTACGTTTGCAGTTAAGAGAAATTAATTTAAAGACAAAACAGAAAGAAATTTATAGCAAATAGTTAAATCTCAAATAAATAAACAAATTTTTAACAAAGTCTACCCTTTTAAGCAAGTAAGGAAATTTTCAATAAAATAAGATAAATTAAAAAAATTTGAATTTTCAACAAAAAATAGTTGAATATTTATTCCAAACGTATGAAAGTGCAGTTATATTTTCAGTTTAAGAACATAATTTCAAAAAAAAAAAATAATTTAGTACAACTTTCAACCGAGTGGGGTAATTTGTAAACAATTTTTAAACAGTAATTGAGTACTTAAATAAGGTGTTCAAAAAAATTTATTTCCAACGAAAAGAAGCACATTTTTAGTAAAATAGTTAAATTTTCAATAAAAGATATTAATTTTAAACTATAAAATTAATTTTTAACAAAGTAATGTAACCTTAACCAAAAAGTTCAATTTTAAATCAATGATAATAATTTTCTACCTAAAAAGATAAACTTGCAAACAAATAAATCTTTTTAAATTGATTACATATTATTAATTTAATAAAATATATTATTGAAAATATAATAATAATTTAAATTAATTAAATTTTTAAATAAAGAGATGCATTTTCAACCAAGAGAATAAACTTTCAAACAAGCAGTTAAATTTTTAATCAAAAATAATAATTTTCTATCAAAAAAGGTAAATTTACAACCAAATACATACATTTTAAACCAAAATGTTAAATTTGCAATTTAAAACGATCAATTTTAAACCGAAAATAGAATAGTTAAATATTCAGTTAAAAAAAATTAATCTGCGGGAAAATATCTAAAAAATATTAAAATCTCAAATCAGTGAAATAAATGTTTAACGTAGAAATTTATCTTTCATCAGAGTAGTTTAATTTTTAACTGAAAAGGATTCTATAGTTTTGAAAAACAACCAATTTTTTAACGTGAAAATATGAATTTTCAGTTTAATTTTCAGGGGAAAAATTTATTTAAAAAATTGTTTAAAAATAATTTTAACCAAAGTAGAACAACTTTTAAAGAAGTAGTTCCATTTTAAAACAAAAAGAAGAATGTGTAGCCAAGAAAATTACTTTTTACTGAAAAAGAGAAATTTTAAACTTAAAGATATCAATTTTCAATCAATAATGGAATAGTAAACTTCCTAGTTAAAAAAATTAAACTTGAATAAAAACAGAAAATTTGTTACAAAATAGTTAAATTTTTAACCAAAGAGATTGATTTTGAAATAGTAAAATAATTTTCTACCATACATTTTTTAACAATGTAATTCCCTTTTCAACTAAAAGTTTTACTTTAAAAAGAATTTGAACTTTTAACGTAAAATATGAATTTTCAGTTAAAGGATTTTATTTGCGAAAAAACTAAAGAGAGGATTTTTAAACTAAAAACTATTTATTTTTTGTCAATATTGGGATAGTTGAGTTAGGAGTTTAAAAAAAATAACTTTTATAACAAAAAATTTTAACAAAGAAGTCAAACTTTTACTCAAGGAGTTAAATTTTTGAAAAAAGAATAATAATTTGTTGCCAAAAAATACGAATTTACAATCAGTTAAATAAATTTTCAACCAATAATTTTTTAATCAAGTTTTTAATCAATAGTGGAATATTGAACTCTGTAGTTAAAAAAATCAATTTTTAACCACAAAGGAACGAATTTTCGACAAAATAGTTTACTCTTTGATCAATGAAAAGAATTTTAAAACAAAATATTTTTTAAATAAATTTTTCCGAGTGAAACAAGAATGCAATTAAAATAGTGTTAAGGAGTTAAATTTGAAAAAAGAATAATAATTTTTTCCAAAAAATACGAATTTACAATCAGTTTAATTAATTTTCAACAAAATTGTTGAATTTTCAACTGAAAATTATCAGTTTTCAACCAATAGTGGAATATTGAAATCTGTAGTTAAAAATATTAATTTTTAACCACAAAGGTATGAATTTTCGACAAAATAATTTACTATTCAATCAATAAAAAGAATTTTTCAACAAAATATTTTTTAAATTAATTTTTCCGAGTGAAACATGAATCTAATTAAAGTAGTGTTTTACAAATAAGTTCAAGCCACAGCAAACTTTTTCTTCAACTAATTAAAGCACCTACCTAATTTGAATATGCATAGCTGCTAAGAATTTAATTTTTCAGTCCGGCTACTTCGAAAAGTTGTAAGAAGTTAATACCTCCATTTTCTAGCTGCTTTTTGCATTTAGCATAAGCTCAGAGGACAAATATGGAAAAAGCCTAAGAGAACTAGATTTCTATCGGAAAAGGTTTTTTAAATTACAAATTATGATTACGAACGTGGAGGTAAATTATGATAAATTTGTGCTTAAAAAATTTCATTTCATACGAACATTCACAACGGTAATTTAAAAAATGATTTTTGAATCTGCATACAAAAACTGGTCTAATTTGTACCTTTTGAAACGAAAAATAAATTTGAAAATAATTTGAATTTGGATATGATTTAGATGTTTCCGATTCGCTTTTAGTCTTTTTTATTGATTTTTTATTGTTTTTATTTTCTCCGTGTCTTGAAAATTATTATTTTTATTTTCATGGTTGAAATAAATGGGAATTGCGTTTAAAAATTTGGTACTTGATATAGTTTAGAATAATTATGTTACAAAGTTGAAAAAATAGAAATTATGAATAATATTAATAAATTTTTAGTTAAATATTAGTTTTTTTTTTTAAATTGAACTACTGTGTTAAAAACTCGAATTTTTAAGTTAAATGTTCCAAACTTCATAAAATCTTGTCTTTTTAGTTTGAATAGCAGTTATTTTTTTCTAAATTAATATTTTGAAGTGAAAATTGAATAATTCCATTTTTGGTTGAAAACTTCCCGTTTTAATTGAAAATTCATGCATTTTCTTTCAAAGTCAAATATTTGGTTAGGAATTTATGTATTTTTTGGAAACATTTGTTTTTTGGTTAACTATTAATTTTTTTATTGAAAATTTACCTATTTGATTTTTGGTTGAAAATTTATTTTTAATCCTTCAGAAGTCAACTATTTAGTTGAAAGCTTGTTTCTTTTTCAACATTTTTTAAATAAAAATTTCAATATTCAATTTTTTATTGAAAATTTTTCTGTTTTAGTTAAAAAATTTAATATTTAATTAAAAATTAATGTATTATTCTATAAATTTGTCATTTTTTGGTAGCCAATCATTTTTTTGTTTTAAAATTAATTTTTGTAGAACATTAAACTAAATAGTTGATGGATTAATTATTTTCTTGAAAACATTTGAAATTAATTTTTTTAATTTGCTAATTTTAATATTCCATTCTTGTTTGCAAATTGACCTTTCTCTGTTAAAAAATCAGGTAGTTGGTTAAAAATTAATGTATTTTGATCAAAATTCGTCGTTTTGGTGAAAACTTAATTATTTATTTAAAAATTATTCTTTTTCGTTAAGAATTCAATTACTTGGCGGAAGATTTAATTATTTTGATGAAACCTTACTATTTCTTTCATATTATTGCATTTGAAAATGCATCTTTTTAGTTGAAACTTCCACTATTTTGTTTAAACATCATTTTTTTGGTATAAAATCAATTTTTTTAAATTAAAGACTAAACTGCTTGAATTGAATATTCATGATATTATTTGGAAACCATCTCTTTCTCTATAATTTTTGTGTATTTAGTTATAATCCAACTATTACCGGTTAAATGTTAATTTTTTTGGTTAAAAAATCATAATTTTATTTGAAAAATTTATGGATTCTGTTAAAAATTCTGTAGAAAATTATTATTTTTAGCTGTGAGTTATTCTATTTGGTTGACAATTTAAATACTTGTTTAAAAGCTTGTTTTTTTTTAAATCAATCTTTCTTGGTTAAAAATTTATCATTTCAACTGGAAATTAATTTTTTTCCTTACAAAATTCAACTACTGTTGGTTGAATGTTAATTTTTTTGTTCTAGAAAAATCAAGTACTAAGAAAGAAAATTTTTCAAGCTAAAAGAATAACATTCTAACAAAAATGTTAAATTTCCAACAAAGTAATTAAAATTTCTCCCAAATAATAAGATTTTTATTTTAAAAATATTTGATAAATACACCAAATGAAATAGGATTTCAATAAAAAAGAACGTTTTAAAGAAAATAGTTGAATTTTTAACGAACAGAAGGAGTAAATTCTTAATCATGGAAAAGGTAACAATTAAAAATTTTTTGTGAGAATTAAAAAAGTCAATCGTAGTAAACTTCATAGAAATTCAGATCAAAATGATATACTTTTTTTAGAACGCACTAAATTGCAAGATTGCGAGATTAAAAAAGTATAAATAATTAAAAATTCCTTGAATAACATTTTAGGTTAAATATGTTCATTACAGTTATCTAAAAAAAATATCTTCAGATAGATAGAAATATTTAAATTCCGTTGAAATTCTTGGTAAATTAAAGGAAATCCTTGAATCTTGTGAAATATATCAAAATTCCTTAAAATCGCTAAAAACATATGGTATCTGTCAATTCTTTGAAATCTCTTAAAATTTGATCGATCTTTTTAAATCCTTCAGAATCCCTTCAAATCATCTTAAATCGCTTGAAATAAAAAAATTTTAAATCTATTTTTAAAAGTATAAATCAATCAAAAGCCATTGAATATAATTTTAATTAAACTTATTTATAAAATTTATTAAGAAAAATAATCAATTTAGTCCATATAAAACTTTTAAGTCCCTTGAAATACTTGGAAAATTGATGAAATATTTGAATATTGACATTTCTCGAATCCCTTGAAATCTCTTCAATGATTTAATTTGAACTTTTGGATCAGTTATCTAAAGAAATTGTTGTAATCACAGAAAGAATTCAAATCCCCTAAAAATCTTTGGATATATAATAAAATTTTTGAATCTTGTAAAATTCCTCCACTGAAAAGATTTTGAAATATTGTAATCCTTTTGAATACATTACAATTCCAGAAATGTATTACCATATATATTATATATATTATATATTATATATAATCACACTAAATCTCTTAAACAACGATGAAATTCTGTAGAAATAGCTGAATTTTCAACTGAAAAAATTAATTTTTAAATAAATTAATTAATTTTCAACCAAAATTCCTAAGAAACAAATTTTTAAATAATTTTTAATAATGAATTTTTAAAGAAGATGACAAATTGTAAGAAAATAGTTGAATTTTTAACGAATGAAATGAATTTTTTACTAAAATTATATATATAAATTTAAGATTATTAGTTGTGAACATATAATTTTTGTTGAAACTTCAACTACATGGTTAAGAATTTACTCCTTTTGCTAAAAATTATTTTTTGGTAGAAGATTCATAATTTTAGTTGAAAATTCAACTATTTTCTTTAAAACGTTCTTGTTTAGTGAAATATTAATTAATTTTACTATTTATTAGTATACTATTAGTATTATATATAGAATACTATTTATTTTATTATTTACTTTCGAAAAATTTCGAGGAAGTTTATAGAATTGTAATTATTTTAATACATTTCTGGAATTGTAAAGAATTCGAAAGGATTGCAAAGTATTTAGAAAAATTGAAGGTATTTTAAAGAATCATATAGGATTACAATCTTGCAAAATCTTTCTAGTGAACTTGGTAAATAAATCAAAGGGAATTTTAATGATTTCAATACATTTCTGGAATTGTAAAGAATTTAAAAGGATTGCAAAGTATTTCGAAAAATTGAAGGTATTTAAAAAAATTGTATTGGATTACAATATTTCAAAATCTTTCTAGTGAAGGATTAAACTATTTTTCTTTCTAGATTAAAATATTTCATCAATTGTTCAAGTTTTTCTAGGGACTTGAAAGTTTAGTATGGATTGAAATGATTATTTTTCTTAATAAATTTTATAAATGAGTTAAATTAAAATGATATTAAATGGGTTTTGAATGAGTTATACTTTGAAAAATAGATTTTATTTTGTTTATTTTAAGGGATTTAAGATAATTTCAAATTTTAAGGTGTTTTGAGGTATTTCACAAAATTAAAGGACTTCCTTTAATTTAACAAGGATTTCAACAGATTTTAAAGATCTCCATCGATGTGAAGAGTCTTTTAGATATCTTTAAAAACCAAGTATAACTTAAATGTTATTCAAGGAATTTTAAGTTATTTATACTTTTTTAATCTCGTAATTTTTGTAATCTAGTGCATTATAAAAAAAGTGTATAATTTTGATCTGAATTTCACTGAAGTTTACTACGATTGACTTTTTTAATTTTTTACAAAAATTGTTTAATTGTCACCTTTTCCATGGTCAAGAATTTACTGCTTTTGTTAAAAATTATTTTTTGTGTAAGATATTTTCTTTAAAACGTTCTTTTTTATTGAAATCTTAATTCATTTGGTTTATTTATCAAATATTTTTAAAATAAAAATCTTATTATTTGTGTGAAAATTTAATTACTTTGTTGGAAATTCAACATTTTCGTTAGAAAGTTATTCTTTTATTTTGAAAATTTTTCTTTCTTAGTTACCTTTTTTCATGAAAAACCTTAGGATTTTTGGTTGAAAATTAAATTATTTGTTTGAAAATTGATTTTTTCGGTTAATAATTAAACTATTTCTACATCATTTTATCGTTGCTTAAGAGATTTAGTATGATATTCAGAAAATTTAAGGAATTTCGAAACATTTCGAGGAAGTTTATGGAATTTTAATGATTTTAATACACTTCTGGAATTGTAAAGAATTTAAAAGGATTGCAAAGTATTTCGAAAAATTGAAGGTATTTAAAAAATTTTATTGTATTACAATATTTCAAAATCTTTCTAGTGAAGGATTAAACTATTTTTCTTTCTAGATTAAAATATTTCATCAATTGTCCAAGTTTTTCTAGGGACTTGAAAGTTTAGTATGGATTGAAATGATTATTTTTCTTAATAAATTTTATAAATAAGTTAAATTAAAATGATATTAAATGAGTTTTGAATGATTTATACTTTGAAAAATAGATTTTTTTTGTTTATTTTAAGGGATTTAAGATAATTTAAAGAGATTCTGAAGGATTTTGAAAGATGGATCAAATTTTAAGGTGTTTTGAGGTATTTCACAAAATTGAAGGACTTCCTTTAATTTAACAAGGATTTCAACCAATTTTAAAGATCTCCATCGATGTGAAGAGTCTTTTAGATATCTTTAAAAAATAAGTATAACTTAAATGTTATTCAAGGAATTTTAAATTATTTTTACTTTTTTAATCTCGTAATTTTTGTAATCTAGTGCATTATAAAAAAAGTGTATAATTTTGATCTGAATTTCACTGAAGTTTACTACGATTGACTTTTTTAATTCTTTACAAAAATTGTTCAATTGTCACCTTTTCCATGGTCAAAAATTTACTCCTTTTATTAAAAATTATTTTTTGTATAAGATTCATCATTTCAATTAAAAATTCATTTTGCTTGTTGGAAATTAAAATATTTTAAATAAATGAAAGGGAATTAATTTTTTTCTAAATGTTAGCAATTTCAGATATTTCAAGAGATTTTAAGGTATTTTAAGGAATTTTACAAGATTCAAGAATTTTATTAAATTTCCAAAAAAATTTAGTGCATTTGAAAGATTTATAGTACTTACAACAATTTCTTTAGATAACTGATCCAAAAGTTTAAATTAAATCATTCAAGAGATTTCAAGGGATTCGAGGAATGTCAAGATTCAAATTTTTAAATAATTGTACAAGTTTTTCAAGGGATTTGAAAGTTTCTTATGGATTAAATTGATTATTTTTCTGAATAGATTTTATAAATGAGTTTAATTAAAATAATATTTAATGAATATTAAAAATACATTTTTAATTTTTTTATTTCAAAGTGATTAAAATAATTTAAAGGGATTCTAAAGGATTTTAAAATATGAATTAAATTTTAAAAGGTTTCATAGAATTTACAGATGCTATTTTACGCGATTTTAAGGAATTTTGATATATTTCACGAGATTCAAGGATTTCTTTTAATTTACCAAGGATTTTAAAGATTTCTATCGATGTAAAGGAGCTTTTTTTGATATCTATACAAAAATTTGATTACCTACATTTCTTGTAAAAAATAAGTTTTCAACTAATAGACAAATTTGTAAAGAATTTTTAATCATGAATTTTTAAAAAAGATCAATATTTCACCATAGGGGAAAAATTTCAAGCAATCCACATCAATTTCAAAAGTTGGACTTTCAATTGGGAAAGAAAAATTTTCAAACTAAAAGAATAGCTTCCTAACGAAAATGTTTAATTTCTAATAAAGCAATTAAATTTTCATCCAAATAATAAGATTTTTATTATAAAAATATTTGATAAATAAATTAAATGAATTAAAAAATTAAAATTCAACCAATAATAGTTGAATTTTCTAAGGAAGAAAATTAATT